>BMAO01038371.1:0-152757 GCA_019973975.1 Trichonephila clavata | reverse complement strand
ATTGGAAAACCCAAAGTGAAAGTGTTATGTATGTGTCACCCTGACACTAAATGTGAAAGTGCATGATTTTATTGGAAAACCCAAAGTGAAAGTGTTATGTGTGTGCCAGAGGAAAAATCATCGATAGTGTGTTGAGTAAAAAGTGAAAATATCTTATGTGAATTCATCTTATGTCATTTAAATGCGCGAATGGTGCTTGCAACATATATATATATATATATAATCTGTTCTTTTAAAGAAAAATCTCTTTCAGAGATTGTGTGGTTGAAGAAAACGAAAATTTAAATCTGTGAGTAGATGCAACAAATCTTTTGTAAATAATATTGAAGAATGTGATTGTGTATGTTTCTTAAAATATTAATATATATATTTTGTTTCAAATAATTTAATATTCTTGTTTATTCTTATTTCAATCTGCTGTTTAAAATACCTTGAAATTTAAACTGTGAAAGATCATTTCTGCTTTCAAACAGAAGCAACTTGTTTAACAATATTCATAAATATATGTGTGTTTTAAAATAATTGCTATATAATAATTTGCTACAAACAATTGCTATATTGAGTAAACGATGAAATTCTTGGTTATAATTATCTGAAGTCGAATAATTTTTTTTTAAAAAAAAAAAGTTCAAATATTAAAAAGAAAAGTATATGAGTATCCACTTCCTTTTTCTGTGCTTGTGTTAGTTTAAACTATGATTCATCCAGAGAATGTGATATGCTGAATAGGCAAATAAATAAAATAGGGAGTAGACAGTTCAAGGTTGTTTGCAAAATGTTCTTTATGACTGAGTTCTATTGATTTTTTTTATTTTATTATTTTTGTTGTTGCTGATAGAATAATAAGCATATTTTAAGTGTTTGAAGGTATTATGGTATATTTTGGATATAAATGAATGATCATTCTAAGGATTTTCACAATCAAATAAGGGGGGATTTACAATTGTCATTATTTAAAGTGTATATATATTGGGTACTTTGAGAATTTCATATTCCTAATTAAGATTCACAGTTCCTTAAAATTTAGTATTTAGCCTTTAAATGTTTTTCATGTAATAAGTATATACTTTTAGCATAGCATAACGTGTAGTGACAGTTTTTCAATGTGCTATTGTGTCTCATAATTAACTTTATATTTTGATACACAGCTGAGTTTGTGGAAATTTATTTAGATTTTCACGGGATCTTTTTATATGTTATGAAATGTTTCTCTTATTTATGTTTTTTTTCCTACAGGGAAGGCAGTTGTTAATGAGTAGCTAATATGTAATAATTGCTTATTGGGATAACTAACTTAATTTACAACTTTCAGTATACATAAAAAAAATTGAATTTAGTTTTATTTAAGAGATAAATATGGCTTTCCTCTCAAAGGGAAAAAAGATAGACCTCTATAATTTAGGAATTGAGCTACGAGTTGATGTAACTTCAGATGATAAAATCATCGATTTGCGTGAGAAAATCACTTCATGCTCATTCTTTAAGGATAATGAGCAGTTTGTGAAAGAAATGCTGGATAACATTGTTGATGAACGTAAAGCGCTTGAAGATGAAGCCATAAAGAAAATAGAACGGGAAGATAAGTGTCTAGCTGAGCAGAGAGCATTTGAGCTTGAAAAGCTTAAATTACAAGCAAAAAATCCTCTACCGTCCTTAGGTAATGCCCCTCAAATGGATTCTAGCCCCATGAGGCTCGACCTGAAAACAGTATTACCCACATTTATTCCTGATAAAGATGACATGTCATTGTTCTTAACAGTGTTTGAAAGACAAATGAAGTTTTTAAATGTACCTGCGGATTTTTGGGTATCACACTTAATTGGGGTCCTTCCAAGTGATATTGGCAGATTAATTGCAAGAGAACCAGAAGAGATGTTTAAAAATTAGGCCCACATTCGCAATATTTTATTACAAAGGTTCAAACTGACAGCTGACCGTTTCAGAGTTCTATTCAGTAGACATCAGAAACAGGATCATTCCACATGGAAAGATTTCTTTTTTGAGCTCAGAACCTTCTTTGAAGGTTGGCTAAAGGAATTAGAAGTCAACTCTTTTGACTCGTTGAAAGATCTCATCATTGCAGATCAAATTTAAAAAAAATGTCCTCCCGAGTATAAGAATCATTTCCTTGACAGTTGGGAAAAACTTAATGATCCAGTCGTGTTAGCTGAAAAGCTGGACTCGTATGAAAATGTTAAACTTCCTTCTCAAAAACTAACAAAACTCCCCAAACCACCAGAGTTAAATAAACCTCGGTTTCCTAGAAACACGGGCAATCCGGAGTTTTAGAAAGCCTAATTTATTCAAAGTTGAAAAGAATGTTTCCGGTAACCACAACAGTACTTCTGTTAACTCTAGCTACATGCCAGCACGAAATATTAACACTGGTTGTCACCCACCTATTTCTTGTTATGGTTGTGGCAACCCTGGATTTATTAAATCAAAATGTCCAAAATGCTTACAAAAAAAAGAGACTGCCTCTGTCAATGCCATACAGATGTGCACTTGTCTTACCACTCCAGTAGCTCTACTTGACATTCAAGTTTATGAAGCTACAGGCACAGTTTGTGCTGATACAGGAGCCAGCCAGTCAGTTGGGGGAGAATTAATGTTTAACTTTTTAAAGAATCGTGGACAAAAATTCACAGAGTTTCACCTTTCTATGTATTTAGCTGATATTCAGCAATCCACATCCCTTGTTAAAAAAGCTAAAGTGCCAATCACCATAGGTGGACGAACTTTCCAAACCGATTTAATTTTTTTGCCAAATGCAAAGGGTAACCGCACCCTTCTAGGTGTTGACTTTTTAAGGACATCAGGAATCGTAATGGACATGCGTAATAATTTTTGGTATTTTGGTAACAAACCAAGCTTCAAGATACCTTTCTCAAAAGATGTTCCTTTACCTGTAGACGACAGCACTACCAAAATAAATAGTAGTTCCTGTCCCGCAAATTCAATTCTTAGTGATGTTCCATTACAAATCAAACCTGTTGATGAAACTGAGATTGAATATCTCCATTTACGAGAAGAAGGACAGGCCCTGAATGTAGAAGAAAGAAATTATTTGATGGTGCTACTTAATGAAAGTAAAGATGTTTTCAGACCCGGGGGAGAACCAACTCCATTCGTGAAACACTTTATAAACACAGGTGACCACCCACCATTTTCAACTGCACCTTATAGATTATCTCCAAACAGAAAAGAACTCTTAAGGAAAGAAATTGATAAACTTTTGGCTAATAATATTATAGAAGAATGCGAGTCCCCATACGCAGCTCCAGTGGTTTTAGTGCCCAAGTCTAATGGATCTGTTAGGTTGTGCATAGATTATCGTAAATTAAATGCGATTACTATACCTGACAAATATTCCCTGCCCCTTATGGATGCTCTTTTACATGATGCAAAATCTTCTGCTTTTATGTCTACCCTTGACTTAAAATCCGGTTATCATCAAGTAGAGGTTAATCCAGCGGACCAGGACAAGACTGCATTCGTTTGCTCCTTTGGTACATTTAGGTACAAAAGAATGCCCTTTGGACTTCGCAATGCCCCAGCGACCTTTCAGCGTCTTATGGACCAATTTCGTAATGGATTGCCAAATGTAAATATTCTGGTGTATTTAGACGATATCGTTGTGTTGTCTGAAACGTTTGAACAACACATTGAGGACTTAAGAAGGGTCTTCGACAGACTTAAAAAATTTAAATTATGTGCTAACAGAGAAAAATGTAAGTTTGTTTGCTCTCGTGTAAAATACCTTGGATTATGGATAACTCCTAAGGGAATAGAGGTGGATCAAGATAAAACTGCAGCGATACAAAACATTCCTTCTTCGAGAAATCTAAAGCAGCTACAGTCATTTTTACAGACCTGCTCATGGTATAAAAAATTCATCCCGAATTTTTCAGATATTGCTAGACCCCTTAGCAATTTGACAAAGAAAAGTACTGCTTGGAAATGGAGGGAAATTGAGCAACAAGCATTCCAGACCCTCAAGCAATGTTTAATAACCCCGCCAATACTGAAGCAAGTTGATCCTAAAAAGCCTTTTATCATCCGGACGGATGCAAGTAGTTACGCCCTAGGTGCAGTTCTGCTACAAGGAGAAAGTCCCGCCAATGAACAGCCAATAGAATATGCCAGTAGACTCTTAAGCTCTGCTGAGAAGAATTACTCGACAACAGAACGAGAAGCCTTGGCTGTAGTCTGGGCCCTTAACAAATTTAGAGGGTATATTGAAGGTGCAGAAATAACAGTGGCATCCGACCACCAACCATTAAAGTGGCTGATGAGCTTAACATCTCCAACCGGAAGATTAGCCCGTTGGGCACTTCAAATACAATCTTACAATCTGAAGATTGATTATTTTCCCGGAAGATGCAATGTTATTGCAGATATGCTTTCTAGGCCAGCGTCTAAGGACGAAGAAATTTGTGAATTAAAAACTATAATTATTGATTTCCCGACAAGAACAGCTAATGAACTAAGAACAGAACAATTGAAGGATCCTGAGTTAGAAAAGATAATTAATTGCTTTGAAAACCACAACAAGGGACTTTGCCAATTGGACTGGGAGAGGGTACGTGATGAATCAGGGAGTACTATATCGGTACTAACCTCATGTTGAAGTCGATGAAGCTCAATTAGTTGTCCCTACTCACGAGAGAGAGAAGATATTAAAATTGCACCACGATGCTCCCACCGCTGGACATTATGGAGCTGATGGTACCTTTTCTAGAATTTCTTCAAAATATTATTGGACTGGTATGAGGAAATTTATTGCCGATTATGTGAAAAGCTGTTCAGAGTGCATTAGATATAAAGCCACAAACCAGAAACCTGCTGGTCTTCTGCAGACCCCTGTTCCAGCTCAACGATTCGAGAGCATAGCTATTGATCTTTTTGATCCTTTACCAGAAACGAGAGAAGGAATGAAGTGAATATTCATAGTGGAAGATTACACCACAAAATGGGTAGAATTATTTCCATTAAAGCAAGCTACTGCTAAAGAATGTGCTATAACACTTCTAAATGAAGTCTTCCTAAGGTACGGCGTGCCCCGTCGACTAATATGTGACAATGGGACTCAATTTGTAAGTGCGGTAATGCAGCAGTTATGTTATGTCTTGGATATCAATCAATGTCTCATTCCCGTATATCACCCACAGGCAAATCCAGTAGAAAGAAAAAATAGGGACTTGAAACCTCGCTTGGCAATGATGGTAGGTAACAACCATACATTATGGATTGAAAAGCTACCAGCTATTAGGTTCGCATTGAATACTGCAAAATGTGAGTCCACAGATCACACGGCAGCATACCTAACCTTTGCCAGAGAATTACGAACTTTAGACCAAGTAAATACTGATCTACGATCTGTCAAACATAACGATAATTTTGTACCTGAATTTACACCCTATTTAAAACGCTTTGAAGGATATATGTCACAAATTAAAGAAAATATTGAGATGAGTCAAGATCGTCAAAAAACATCTGCTGACAAATCACGTAGACCAAGTCCTGACTATAAAGTTAATGATCTAGTATGGGTACAACTGCACCCATTAAGCAAAGCGAGTCAAAACAGGAGTGCCAAACTGATGCCCAGGAGAGACGGGCCTTACATTGTGCTATCCCAGAGATCCCCCACCACATTTGTAGTAGCTAGTTGTGACAAACCTGACGAACCTTTAGGTGTCTATCATGCATCAGCTTTAACACCTTTTCTGAATGTCACACAGACCCATTCTCCTGTAGTACCTCTGAGGAGAAGAGGAAGGCCTCGCAAACAACCATTGATTCCTAGAGGAACTGCTGGAGAGAATGCCATATTGTCTGATAGTACACCACCTCGCCGAGACGGTCTTCGGCGGTGTAGGGGGATAATGTAACAGTTACATTTAAACTCTGCCTTCCCTTGACAAATAACGACAGCCAGGTGGCGCTACTTGTTCTTGGGGGAAAGGAGAACGTTTTTTTTTCCCCACCGGTTGGTCCCCGAGCCATGGATACACGTGGAGTCAGGGAAAGCCTTTCCCTCCTTTTATGTCTTGTTCCTACATTATGTATTTTTGTTTGTGTGTGTGTCTCCTTGTGTGTTATGGAACTTCATGAACATTAAAATATCTTGTTCCTGTAACCATCAAAGGCTGTATTACTAAGAATTTTCACAACATGGGAGCATTACAACTTTGCATTTCAGAAACAGTATACATCGTACCATAAAAACAATAAATTAAATAATGGCAGTTTTATTCGAATTTATATTGAGCTATTTTCATATCTATAACTGCACAAACACATTTAATTTTAGAATCAGTTTATTGAGGCAAATTTACCCTACCACACTTTTCTGGTATTTTTTTTAAAATCCAGAATGAGAATTCTCACCATAGCCTGCAAGTTCATGTCAGCCAACTTTCAACTATATTTACTCTTGTTGACCTTTGAATTGGCGCGTTTATTCGAAGGACAGAACTCGGGACCTTTGGATCCGAAACCGAGTAACTTAACCACTATACCGAAATGATCACCTTAGTGCAGAGGTTGTTACTGGCTTATGTAGATGATATCGCTACACACTCTTTTCTTTTGAATAAAAGGTAAGAATGTAATGATTGTTTTTTGTATGAATGAATGAATGATTGATAGAATCTTAGTGCGGATATCCGAAATTTGGAAGGAATTTGCATTTAATTTCTTATTTTTGATTTGATGTTTCCTATGTTGTCCATTTTAGAAGCCTCATTTTTTCGACGTTTTTCGTCTTTAGAGGCCACTTTAAAAACCACGTTTTTTCATCTTGTTTTGGTCTCTGACGCCATTTTGAAAGACGCGGTTTTTTCGGTTTGGCGCCATTCGGCTAAAAATATTTGGTGCCAAAAACAGCAGTGCGCTGTGCTATGACTCAACCTCTGCTTATAATAATTATAACCTGACAGAATTATTTTTAGTTCATCGGTGGAGCCACTAACTGAATAATTTAAAACATTAAAACATTTTCAAAGTTTTACACAGTGACAAAAAAGAAAATTCTCAACGTACAAGAAAAAATATGTATTAAAAATAATATACACAAAGTGTTTTTTCTTAAAATACCATTTTAATTCCTTGTGTAACCAACAGTTATATTTATTATTTATTTTTTGTAATAACTGCTAGATGGCGCCACCAAACAGAGTACTTGCACGGTTTCCCTCTGGTGGAAAATCGGTAGTTGAGTCATTAAGGCTGCGGATACACTGGTGTGACCATTTCGAAAGAATTCCCTCCAATGTTGTTTCTGTCTTTATTTTATGTATATATCCTAAAACTGTGTAGAATAAAATGTATAGATGTGTTTATGTACAGCAAATAAACTGTACAGTAGAACGTCATTTATCCGAACGTTTATTATCCGGAGCATCAAATATCCGAACCAAAGTCCGGATACGTTTTCGAACAGTGCGATGCATCAATAGTTGTTTCGTATGAGGCCAAAAGTGACGAGGAAACCCAAGGTGAGAGATATTTGGGGAATTTCAGCTGTGTGTGATTTGGTAAACATCTGCGCAGAATTGGTTTCCAAGTGAGGGGGTGTATACTTGCTCTTTTGTTGAGTTTTGTTGATGTAGAAACCTGGATGGCATGCGATGAAGAAGACTGTGGATTTCAAATGCTAAATGATGACGAGATTGTGACTTCCGTCCAAGAAGAGTCCGACCCTTTAGACGATGAAACGGATGAAGACGAGGACAACAACAACGAAAATAGCAAGGGTCCATCAAATGCTGGCGCATTTCCTGCGTTAGAGACAGCTATGGAATAGTACGAACAACAATCAAAGTGCTGTCCTACTCAACTACTGCTGCTCAAGGGAATCAGAGATCTTGCTGCGAAAAAACGAAGGTGTACAATGGTACAAGTAATTATTTTCCACTATCAAGGTAAAATTGCGACATTTTGCATCTATTTTACTTTTTCTTCAAGCACGTTTCCCGCATGTGATGATTTTTAATATTTGTAGTGTCCAGTATCATATACTGCATGGATCGAATTCGGTTTGCGGTTATCCGAACAATCGCGTATCCGAACGGTGTCCGGTCCCAATTGATTCGGATAAACGACGTTCTACTGTATTTAACCCTGAGGTGAATTAATCTCATCGAATGATCTACCAATTCATCCCAGCGGGCTATACTTGTAATAATATTTGAGATAAATATTCATTTTAATACATTTTATAGCAGTATAGAACACAAAGGCGATAAATTAATATATGATGTTTTAAAACGCAAGCTTACTAATATATTTAGTCCTTTTTATTGAAATTTATTTTTATTATAAGCTTAAGATCAATAATTATATAGACAGGGTGTCCCAAAACTTAACGTCAAGTGGACGCGGGGTAAAAAAGAAAATCACCAGTTCTGGGATTTTTCAAGGGGGGTCGAAAGTCTCCCAACTCGTATCATATCTCAAGACAATACCCATTGATTCTTCTGATTTTGTTAACAAAAAACAGTAAAAAATAAATTATTGAATTAATAATTAGCATTGATTAATAAAATATATTGTTAATTACAAGTGCTTAATTACATTTTACGTTATATATATATAGGATTATCATCAATCGAAAAAAAACTCAAGGGCTTTGGAGGAGTGTCCAGACCCATAGGACCCCTCCCCCCCCCTTGTGTGCGCCACTAATGATATCCAATATATTTTTGACTGGTTTTAAATTTATATCAACAATTTTTTATAAGATGCTTATAAATATATCTGTCTGTGTTACCAAAAAGTTTTGACTATCACTTTAAGCAAGTTGAAGACCCTTGCTTCTCATTCACTTTGTGATCACGCTAAAAGACATCCTCTTCTGTTTCGTGTCCACGTAACCGTAGCTGAACGATTCCAAGAACTGCTTCTCAAGCTCCTCTGCGTTTTCTAGGAGATTTATCATGGTGGATTTCTTGATGTTTCCGCCATACTCCTCCGAAAGGATTTGAGGAGAAATGAATCCATGCAGACTCTTCCAATCATCGTTAGGATGAAAGAAAATCTAAAGAGAAATCATTTATGTAATTAGTTTTTATTCAATCCAAAATGGCGACTTTCTATTCTTCATATTCAACAGTAGAACCACGAGGTTCTAGAATAGGGGTACTCAACGTTTTTTTCTGCCAGGCCGCATACCTATGATGGCTATTTCACGCCATCATAAGGATTAATGGAGGGGGGGGGGTCTTTTGAGACCAAGTTAACAAAGAAAATTTAAAATATGGAAATTGGTCAAAATAATTAAAACTCCTATTTTACTTTTTTTAATTATTATTTTTTATGTATTTTTATTTTTGTCACTGAATTTTTCTAAATCAGAAGCATTTAAGAATCACTCATTCACAATTTTTGCATTAGTAAACGGTTTCATATGATTTCCAACGATATAACAAATTTCATAGGGTGCCTTTGTTATCTCTGTGACGTTACCACTGAAAAAACATTTTTTTGCTGTTGTAAAGATTATCCAAGAAAGCCTATTTATATCATATGTTCAGAGAGATCTTTCGAGGAAAAGTGTCATTGAACGATTCCTGTTTATTGGTATTTTTTTAATACATTTCGTGACAAATCAAACAATTACTGAACCATGCTTGTTTTTCACTACAAAATAGTCAACTTTCCACAGTCGTGTTGAAACAATATATTTTCTTCGAATATTTTTCGCTTGCAAGGCATGAAAGATAGTTAAAAATTAGTTCCACTCATAAAATGGTCGCTACACCACTGTTGTCTATTATTACGAATCAGATGGGGGAAAATATCAATACGCACCCATACGAGATCGACAGCCAAGAGCAAAATTGATATATTTGATTCTTTTAACAAAGAAATTCCCAACCAACGTTTCATAAATAAATGAATTTCTCAGAGTAATGGGCCATGATCAGGCCACTTAAAAGGCCCGGTGGGCCGCAGGCTGAGTATCACTGTTCTAGAAGAAACACTTGCAGAACATGAATTATCAGGTGATGGATTATGATGTTCCCTTACCATAAACTTGAAGAGCCTAAAATATATATCTTTGAAACACAGACACGTGCACAAATGCAGGGTGTTCCAAAAATAGCGCCCAAAATCTGTACCTTTAGATTCCGTTGGGAGTAGACATAAAATACATGACACGAACATCTCTTATTCGCGTTGTCGATCATCTCAGCAGGTGTTACGTTTCTCACGTCTTAAGGTCGGCGAATATACCCTATCTTCGAAACCTCAGAGACGTCATCCTTGAATAAAATAACTTAAAACTGCATGTGGCCCTCATGTTCTGACTACTTCGACACAGAGGGTGTTCGAATGTTGTACTGACCAGCACATTCTCCATATCTCTCCTCCATCGAAAGTATCTGGCCTTGGGTTGCTGAGAGACAATGTCACCATTGTGCTAGTGGAGCATAGACTTGAAGCAGCACGGAATGATTTTTCCACGTATCTGTCATGCAAGCCCATTTCGCCTCGATACCTGAGGGTACAGCCGTTATAGTTATCACATGTGGCAACTGTGTGTACTAATTTAGGACTCTGTATATCCCCAAATTGCCTACAAATATAATCATGCATTTTTTTATGTGTAACATCTTTCCTCTCGATTGCTGGAGATTTGTGGGAGTGATTTCGTGAAAAGGGACGGAAATGCGTAACAGGAAGTTGGGGAGGCACGCGCTATTCAGTGAAGTTCTGTTTTCTCTCCTTCATTCGGGAGGGGCTCCGTCCCCATCCCCCACCCCCTGCGGTCTAGGCTGTGGGATTTTTGTTTTCTCACTTTAGGATCAGAGAAGAAGCTAAGTCCTTTAGGCAGAGACATGGTTAGACAATGACGAACGTGTTTCGATACCTGACTTCGATTGCTGCGTACAATTTAAACGACCGGGCCACAGAGCAGCTGGTGTTGCGATCTATCGTAAACAGAACAACTCACATGTTGTGGCTCGACATATGGATATTACTTATCGTCAAACAAGTCGACTGGGTATTGTTAGTCAAGATATTGGGGACATATGTGCGGCAAAATGCTTATTTGAAAATGGACAAACAGTGATTTCGGTGGTCGTATACATTTCTCTGAATCAAACGATTCAAAAAATTAACGATTTCCTGCATATTTTACTTTTACCATAAACCGAAGGTGGTTCAGCTCTTTTTTTTTAAAAAAAACTATCACTCGCTTCCCATGATTTTGAGTGGTGATTTTAAAGTTAACTTCAGTTTGCTAGAAGCCGAGTCACTCATAGCTTTTTTGAATAATGAACTCAAGCTCGAAATGAACACAAATCGAAATGTTTCCACAACTAACAGTGGTACTGTTATTGACGCTATTTTTCAACGGTTTCTAAATACTTTGAAAACACAAGTCTATGTGTCATATTTTAGTTATCATAAATTATCATTACCTCTCTTCCCCAAATTGAACAAGAATGATTATTTTTGATAAAAAATTGCATTACTCCTTGTGTAAATTAAATAAAATTTTCATTAAAGATATAATTATTCCATAGAAAAAATTATTTCCAGTTATTACTCGATTCATTTTTTTCAGGATTTAAGTTGCTATTGCAAATTTACCACGATAACATGTCAGATGTTACACATCGTATGCGACTACTGTATAAGGCTCGTTTCTTTTTTTTTTCCTACTATGTGCTGTATGGGGGCAGTAAGCAAACTTTTTTATTTACTTTCCTTCTTGGTGCTGCAATTTTAATGGTCAACACTGCACTTATTAATGTATGTTAAACATAAATTTCATACAAAATTTAAACAGTACTTACTTTCTCCCTTAATTCCTTAGGAAAGATGAAATGGAGGACGTTGTACAAAATGCGAAATACAGAATGTGCATTAACGACGTGAATTTCTTTGATGCGTAGAGGAATAGAATTCTGAAACAACAAAAAATTAAATATACTGGTCATGTAATCTCAATATATATCTAGATATTAAAAAAGAATTTTAACGTCTTCTTAAAGAATTTCTTCTTTCTCGTTCCCTTCCATAATACATTATACAGTTATTTCCAAAATTAACTTGTTTCATATATAAGTGACTAGTTTTTTCACAATGAAAAGGAGGACGCGCGTGTAAAATTTAAGAAAAAGCTACAACGTAAATATATGAAACATTTTAATAATTCAAATAAAAATAAGCTAATTAAGCTTGCGTTCATTTTAATTACTTACTTAAACGAGTATTTTCCCACTGAATGATTTTTTTTTTTGTCAATATATCATTTTCTAATACACTCATCGGAAATTTCGGAGCAAAAAAATATCCTTCATACTGAATTTTACGGTAATTACTGCAGCTAAAATGTCAACATTCAATCCTATTTCTCAATTGCTCAAAAATCATTTGTAACTGAAAAAAACTTTTTTACCTATGAATTAGTTCCAGGGCACAGCACAACGTTAATTAAACTAGAATAACTAAATTATCATGTAGCAAGTGTCCATTTTTTAAATGGTTAACTATTTCCACCCATCTTTTATCAATTTCGGAATGCTGATTTTCCAGTTGTTCCAATTTATTGGAATTTAGCTGTAGATTCAATCGTCTAATTTCTTCAAACAGACATTTGTCATCGATTTTAATATCAGACATTTTTTTCGATAAAAACTCAACGCAATTTTTTATATCTGCCCAATTTACTTGCAATGAAGTAAAAAAAAAAAAAAAAAACCAGTGAAAACGCGGTTATTTCCTGAAATATTTTTTTCAGACCATTCTTCGATGTATTGGAAACATGTTTGGTTCCTCTCTGAAAAGTAATTAACATCAGTTTTAAAATATTGAAAAGAAGGACACTTTTTTCCAGGATGGACAGAACCTATAAAAGGAGGACTGTCCTCCCTAAAGGAGAGGACGGTTGGTCACTTTATTCATATATATATATATATATAAACACGACATCGGTGAGCAAATATTCAGAATGAGATTGTTTTGCCAGTGTAACATGGTGCAAAAGTATACCAAATTGACACAAATAATACTGGGTAATTATAATTAAAGTTACAGTATTCAGAGGCCTGTAGAACCTGTCCTGCGTATCGGAATTTGATGAAACTTAGAATATATTCTACATAGACCATGGGGAAAAGATTTTGCAATAAAAAAAATTAGTACAAATTTTGACCACCAGGTGGCTTTTATCAAATATTCCTTACGCAAATCCCCAACAAACCTCTATATAAACTTGCAGTCATAGCCAAAGAATCATCCGGCGTGCGTTTGGCAACGTTAATCATGCCCTTACAAAAACAACAAAAAAAAAAGGATCGATCTTTACTGTTTTATCAGAACGGCAGCAACCCCTTTGTTAATCTACGAGAATATCGTCGCTTAAAGGATCTGCGAAAAGGTCCCATATAGAGGATTGGTTTGAGGAAGATGATCCTGAAATTTGAAGAGACTGGAGATGAGGATGTGCTGACCGGAAGAGGACGGAAACCTGTTAGGACTGAAACTGTTGAAGAAGTCGCTACTGTGCTGTGATTGAAGGAGCCTCAAGTTCTATCTACTCTTCAACTTATGGTACAACCCGGTACCATAAGAACTCCAAGACATTAAGACATGCGAAAAGTAAACAAAAGTTTCTAAAAAAAAATGGTTTCGAGCACAATTGGACGAAAAAAAACGAAACGTCCGTGTGATAGTTGACTGGAAAGGAAAGTCCTGTCGTTAGCAAAGAATAAAATCCTACCTAACGATATGCTGGATTTAAAGCGTCTTTTAATGCTTACAATGCTATCAATAAGCTGTCAAGGCATTGCTATCCAATCCTTTTTCAACGCCAGTCGTTGCTGGTGGCTATCCACCAAGCGTCTTCCTAGTGTTCCAAATGCGTTCGATTGAATTTATATCTGGGAACATTGTCGACTATTTCATGCATTGAATATCTCTACTTTCCAGTAATTCTTCAACAACCACTGTACAAGAAGGAGTTGTGTTGTTTTTCATGAAGCGGAATTGAAAAACCATAGCACTTCTAAAAGGATACATTCCAAGGGAAGAAAACGTCGATGCAATAGCGGACACCGATGAGTGACGATCCTTGTAAGATTTAGAGGTCAGTAAAGGTACCAAGAAGAATACCTTCCCAAATGAGAGTTCTACTCTCTTTTCGATTGTATTGGAATAGTTATTGCGTGTTCTCTTACTCTCCTCAGAATCGCTTGTCAGACCACATATGTTCACATCGTAAAGAGTCTTTGACCCCCAGTGCCGGTTTATCCATTGGGCACCAGAGTCTTGGAAGGAACTTAAACCGGACAAGCTGGACTTAACCAGATTCTCTGGTGATAAATTTCGATCCACTGGTGGAAAGGGGTCCCGAACTGACACTGTTGACCGCCATTGGTGATCTGTCAAATTCTTCCGTTTCCAATTCCGCAAAAAACGCAGCATTTGATGAGCAGTAGCAAATAGACCACCATTGTCCACTCTCCTGTCCGTAGTAAAACGCGATATCAGGTGTACAGTAATTTGTTACATGTGTTTTGAGATTCTTCCCCGCTGTTTACTGTCTTTCTTTCTCGTCTTTTGGACAATATACTCCTTGTCCATTACCGTGATTGCTTGTGGACTACTACTACTGAGTGTGCTGGATTAGAACCCACGACCTATGGATTCGTAGTTCAGTACCGTGACCACTAGACACAAGTGATCACTCCTGTTCGGAGGCTGTTCCTGGCTTATTTAGATAACGCCACAGTACTCTCCCACCAGAGAGTCGGTGGATAGGCGAACGAACGAGATATTAGTTGTTTTGGAAAGTTTGTGAGTTGTTTTTGCTGCGTCGAGTGGGTCTTGGACGACTTTGCTTGCTCTTATGGGTAGATTGTGCCGTGACACATCAGAAAATTTTGCGTTTTTCTTTTCAGCCAAAGTCACCAATGTGCTAGATTCGAACTCGGTACCTCCAGATCCGTAAGCACGTAACATACCACTAAACAAAAGTGATCACTTCTGTCCGGAAGCTGTCACTTGCTTACTTGGATACCACCCCACTGAGCCTTTAGATAGCTATTCGTGTAATTTTAATGTTTTCTAAACTCATTAAGCAATGCTGAGAGCGATTTTTGAAGTCCGTATAGAGAAAAGAGAAATTATTTTCCATTTATTTATCAATAACTTCAAGAAACACTAATCGACAAGAAATCTTTGGAAAAGCAACAGAAAATAAATTAATTTTGAATTGTAGGAGATTTTACTTGCAGAATGAGTGAAAACTTTAAAAAATGCAATTTATGTATCAATCTAGGAAAAACGAGCTTTGATTTCACCCATGCCGAATGGTATCTTATTTTTTTACCATTCGATTTTCGAACAAGTGTCTGTTTCCTAGGTCGTCACTTTGTGCACTGTTAAGTATGCACCCCCCCCCCCTAATAAAGTCTTAGAATTAAAAACTCGCTTTCAAAAGCAAAAAAAAATATAAAGATACTTTGATTACTTATATTTAGTTCCCGAAATGTTCATTAATTTCCTCTCTTTCTCCCTATGATGAAATGAACTGGTTTATCAAGGAGGCAGAGGAATCAAGGCTCTTCTTGCCGCGATCGACCTATATTAATGATTGAACAAAAAGCCTGAAACGTTTTAATTTAAATAAAAGAAGTACGATAAGTACAGAGTGATTCATAAAGAAGTATACAGTTTCAATGCTCTAATAAATCAAGACAAATGTAAGATATTGTTCCGTTGATCGGGGTTCGAGGATTTTATGCAAATCAGTCACAAACAACACGACAGTTTTTTTTAAGAGCGATGAGAATTTATCGTCACAAAAACAATCCTTGAAATACAGGATGCAGCACCATTATTCACACAATAAATCTCAGAAGGTCTTCACCTCTTCAACAGATACAATTATCAGTATCTAAAATACACGTATGTAAAAGATTATTCACAAGCACAGCCGAGCTAATCACAGTCAAGGCAAGTTTACTAATCACTAGTCAAAACAATGCTCACTAATCGCTGGTTGAAACAAGACTGATTCGTTTCGGCTAGTATCGCTCTATTTATAGCCGAGGCGGAAACTTCGAGAAAGATCCGCTTCCGTCATAGATCGTGAAATTAGTGGATTTCTCTACTAATTTCTAGAAGAATCTAGAGGATCCCGAAATCGCCAAAAATGGTCACCAAAAATTATACCAAATGGGCTCCAGCGCCAAGATTTCGCCAAATTCCCATTGAATCGCCAGTATAACCTAAGGGATGGCGTTGCTTGCGAATATTACAATAAATATAACATAGAGTCAGAGGCGGATTAAGGTAGTTGGAGGCTCCTGGCGGTAAAAGGTTTGAGGCCCATGGGCTTAAGAGTCGAAAATCTAAAATAGTGAAAAGAGAGTCGCTTACTTTAAATTCTCAAAATAAAACTTATTGCTATAATAAAGCGCATCGGCTAAAGAAAAACCTTACCCGTATATAAAAAAAAATTAAAAACCTTACTTATGAGCTTACAGTTTTGCTATATAGTTTGTTTTCTCTTTGGTAAATTCATCAATTATTTTTACCATATTTATTTTGCCCAAAACATTTTATTCTGTATGTAATATGGTCATTTTGTTCAATTTGTCTTTTCTCCCATAGTGCTTCTTAAATCATTTTTAACACGTTTTAAAACTAAAAACGGTCATTCGCCTGATATCGGTATTGTTAAAAATATTTTCAAAAGTTTTTCTACATTTGGATTTCTCTTGCATCTCGATAAATTTCTAGCGAGGGTTTCATTGTATCTTCGTTTTCTTTTCATTACTTGTTCCAAGGTGGCGTGATTGGCTTGTCGCTGTCCTTTGCACTCATCCAGCGTGGGGCCCTACCAGCGTTGGGAGCCCTTGGCAGGCGCCAGGTCCGACACCCGCTTAATCCGCCACTGCATAGAGTAATATAAATGTATTACACATCCAAATACAAATTATTTACACTATTTACTCAAAATTCGAAACTATATTATATGTTACTTGTAACAGAATGATAAGGATTATTTTTTGCAAGAGGCAGTCACGAATGCTGTATAAGTGAATCCTTAGTCACATATAGAGCCAGTAATCCATTTCTGCCCAAGTAAGTGTTAAGGTATCTGAATGAAGTCCATCGATAGCAGCTTGATACGCTGTTTCAGATCAGCCAAATCAACAGAAAGACCTTAAAATTCCCCTACAGGTAGAAACCACAAGGTGTTAAGTCAGGACTTCTGAGTGGCCATTGAGTAGTCTGCAGCCTCGTCCAATCTATCGGAGAGGGAGACGTTCATTGAGATAGTCTTGCACTTAGACTGACCAGTGTGGTGGTGCACCATCCAATGGGAGAATGGATTTGTCAATGTCATTCTGCAACTGGGGCATCAACCAAGACATATTCAAATAAGTGGATCCTTGTTTGTGTGTGTGTGGCTATGACCTGTGGTACTTCCGTCAGAGCCTAGACACAAACTTTAAGAGTACATCTAAATTAAGGTATGCTTACCACGCTGAGATAGTGCATGTCTTTGAATGATACTGTTCACCAGCATCAAAAAAGGGTATACATCTTTATGAATCCTCTGTACATACACGTGTGTATTTGAATTTTGGTGAAGTAATGTTTATTGTGTTCTATAACCTGCCATATTACTGTTTAGTCAAACGCCCTGTCCTATAGTGACTATTTGTTGCATTATTTTTTCAGTTGAAATATTTTCTTGAAGAACCATAAAATATCCTTACCAGCAAGTGGTTAAAGAGCTTAAAGATGGTCAATGGCCTGAATGCGAGAAAAGAGCTAAGTTTGAAGCCCGACCAATCGACGATGAAAGATACTCCACACATCTGAGTCAAGGGATTCTTTAGAATATGGTCTGTAAAGAGCAGGTCTAGGTAACACTTATCGTCGAAAGAGATCTTTGAAAAATCGGGAATACCTAAAAAGAGCATGAAAAAGGTCGCGTTATTATCTATTTCAAACTTTTTTTTCTCAATTTGGCTGCATTTTGGCAGCTAAGACTTCGCAGGTACGCCAAGTCGCCAAATGTGAGAGCATTGGTGGCACTATCTAGTAGCAGCTCTCGCTACTAAACCTAAGGTCACTACGTTACAACATCGACTGAAAATTCGCAATATATATGAAGACGGATTCAAAAGTTCCCGGACTGAGTTTATAACTTTAAAAATATTACCAATTAAATTGCTGAAACACATCCTCCTTCGAAATAAGACCCTTGAGCACCAACACACTTTTGTCATCTTCTGTGACGGTCATCGGAACATTTCTGAAATCCGTTTTTAGCCATGTTCTTTAACCCGCCACCACTCGCGCAGGGTGTGTCATACCCACCGTCTAACTTTTTTCAACGTTCCTGCCAAACTTTTTTTAGAAAATGGATGATTCCTGGTCTAGCTGACTTTAAGGTTATAACCTTCAAGGAGATCAAGCCCGTCTGCGAATTTTTAAAATAGATCTTTGGTGAATCTAATAGATCTTTCGTTAATAGATCTCCCTCGGGTGTGTCACACCCTGCGCGTGAAGTTGAGTTACATTTTTTAATACGTGAGTACGCTTGAAAATCTTCCTTCTTCTATGGCGTACTATTGTAGTTATGATGAAGAAATGTGATATTTAAGTAATTTAATAAATACAGTATTTAATAGATATTTTCGGATGAAGAAATTCTCTTCGCGCTTATGATGAGGAAAAAGCAAATGAAGAGTATAACAGCAGGTATGATTCCTCCACTGAAATCGATCCAGATTTAGAAAAGAGAGACACTGTTGAAAATAAATGTTTTATATGTAAGGACAGAAAAACATTTGAGAAGAACGTATTTTTAAAGGAGATAACTGATACACATCTTATCCACATTCAGATGAACTTTTGGAAAAAAAAACTATTGCTGGAACAAAATAAGAGAAAATAAAAAAGAAATTCCAAAATTTTTAAATTTAAGCAATAAGGAAGTTTACTCTTATACGTTTAGTTTGAAAAAGATACAGATTTAAAAAAAAATTAAGATCCAGTGAAAACATCGCACTCATTCACGACGCCATTAAAGGAGTGTATAAACAATGCACTGAATGACCTTATAAAAAGAACAGAAAAACTAAATTTACGTGTGAGAAATATAATAAACATGTTGTACTTCCTTTTTAACCTTTTTATACAAATTTTATGGTAAAAACACTATGTTAACACCCTTGGGTATGGCACACCCTGCGCGAGAACTTTAGGTCGTTTCTTTTCACGCGAGTGATGCCGGGTTATAATTCAGCCTGCGATACACTTTAAACTTCATCTGCAGATTGAAATAGACGACTCTGCAAGCGACGTGCTGGTTCAGGATATAGGCTGAAGTCGCAGGGGGCGAGATCAGGGGATTAAGGAGGATGTGGGGAGAAAGTTGTTTTCGTTTTCGCAAAAAAGTCAGTGGCGAGGAAGGATCGGTGTTCAGGTGCGTTGTCATATAAAATCGTCCAAGACTGCTCAGTTCACAATTTTGGTCTCTTCTTTCGGATCAACATACGCAATCGGCGCAGGATGTCTACATAGAGTTCTTTGTTCACGGTGTGTCCTTCAGGGATTAATTCCGGTTGTACAATTCTCTGAATGTCGAAGAACATTTCTGGCGTGACCTTCCCTTTAGAAAGATCTTGGGGGAATTTCTGCTTGCGTGGGATTATGGTGATTTCCATGTTGACGATGCTCTCTAGGAGAATGAGGACCGCATAAAATCACAATTTCTCGTTTCCAGTAAAAATTTTGCCAAGGAGGGAAGACTTTCTGTCAACAAGCGAGATTAAGAGTCCCACCATTTCCATTCGAATCGCCTTTTGATCTTCGTTTAACATGCAAAGAACGATGTGTATCCGTTGATATGTAACTGAGGATATCCCAATGGATCACCACAGAAAACCTTGTCGATGTTTTCAGTGGGGCGGAAAGTCTGCAGATGTCTAGGGCGTTTGTCGTCTTCGACATTTTCCCTACCTTCTCTGAAACTTCGATGGCACCCAAATCTTGAGTTCGTGACAGTGTATCACTACCTTACACATGCTTCAACTTTTTGTAAGTCTCCGTAGCACTCTTTCCCAAGCGAACATATAATTTGATATTGATTCTCTGCTCATAAAACGCAATTTCATTCAGTCACCGGTTACTAAATTGATTCACTTACAAAATACGACGCCATGACGAGCCACCGACCACATGATTTAGGATAATTTTTTTTACAAAAGGGGATGAACACAGTAACACATTAACGTTAATCGCTCTACTACAAAATACAACCTATGACAATAAAGTTCGGTGAATAAAATCAGAACGGATGATCAGGCAACACTGGCGAAACGAAACGCTGCACATGCATAGAAACAGGTGTTGACCATTTGTTCCCATCGTTGTTCAGTTGAGCGTTGTTTGTGTTCGGTGTAAGCCTTGTTTTACAAAATGCTTATTTAGTTTATTGGTTCTTAACTGAGAACAAGAAAGTGAACGAACAAAAGATCAATTTAAAGTTTTATTTTAAGCTTGCCAAGACACCGACAGACATGTATTCGATGCTGGTACGTGTTTATGAAGATCAAGCACTGTCCATGAAGCGTGTGTACGAGTGGTTCACCCGTTTTCTAGAAGGCCGGGAAAGTGTTTCTGACAACCCCCATAGCGAAAGACCTGGCGACCTCCGTTAGCGACGAAAACATTGAGAAAGTGAGTAAATTAAACACGTAAGATCGTCGATTAACTGTGACCATGATAGCTGGACGATGAATGCTGCAAGGTACATTGAAATTTTGACCCGTTTCATAAAATATGTACGCAGGGTGCGACCCCAGTACGCAGAACAAAGTTCATGGTTTTTTGTTCCCGACAATGCTCACCCTCATACAGCCAATATCATTAAACAGTTCCTGGCAAAAAAGGGGGTGGTTCAAATTGAACATCCACTATTCTCGCCAGATCTCAATCCTCCAGACTTCTTCCTATTCCTACGATTCAAATTATCTTCAAAAGGAAAGAGATTTAACGCTATTTCTGACATCCAACGAAACGTTAAGAGGCCTTTGAACTCCATCTCAAAAGAAGACATCTTGCAAAGTTTTTCAGACATGTATAGAGCAGATGTCAGCGGTGCATGGGGAGGTGATTATTTCGAAGGACAGTAAGGTAACTTTCGTTAATATTCCATCTACGTTAATGTTGCAAGACTATTCACCGAACTTTATTGTCAAAAGTTTTACATCACGTTATAGAGCGGCAGTCGCTATAGCAGATTTAGCGTTATCCAGGTTGCACCACGAGGAGGCCTGCTAACTTAAGTTCTGCTCTTCAGGCCTTGGCAAGTAATCAAGACAAAGAAAGTTCCCGAGTCCAGAGTTGCAGGGAGCTGCTGAGCAGAATTCCAACAAAAGTTGTCTTCCAGTGGGTGCCTTCCATTGTAGCCTTTGGGGAAATGAAATGGCAGACCTTTTAGCAAAAAGAGGCACGAATATTCTCCAAATATCTGCTAGAGACCTTCCTCTTCCCTCAGTAAAACTCAAAATTATTAGGATTTATAAAAAATGCCTTCGAGATGCTGCCAAAATAAATCATGGAGAGTGCTATTAAAACCTAACTGTGTCTCGGACTCTCCTCGTTCTGCTGCTGTGGCTGAGTTTAGATTGTTGACTGTACACGACTACCTTTGCGCTCATTTGTTCCATTTTAAACTGGCTGACTCCCTTTTTTGCGTTTTGTGTGCTTCTGGACAAGTCATGGACGCTGCTCGTCTTGACGTGTGCTCTGCACTTAAGAGTTTGGACTATATTGTAAAAAAATATCGGACACTCGTTGTCTAATGACCTGATGGTCAATGATCGGGTATTTGATAAATAAGTAAAGTAAATGTGTATCACGTTATAGGCTCAGTCCAAGACCTTTTGAATCCTGCCTCGTATATATAGTTTTTTGTCGAATTGTCGAATCGGCCACTTATCCCGCCAAGTGATTTCTCGCAAAATCGATAAAAGCGCCAAATCTGGTAACCCTTTTGATTTTTGTATCAGTGAAGGAGAAGTCGGATCGTATTGTAGTAGGGGTGCTACTCCAAAACACAACACACAAAAACGCGCCAAATGAGCCATTTTTCATAATTTGGTGGAATAGTGGCCGATTCGACAATTTCACCATTTTTTTATATAATTAGAAATTATTCGATTTTAAATGAAAATCTGCCCTATTAACCAGTTTATTATCCAATCAAATAATAATAATAATAATAACAACGAATGTAAATCAGTGAAAGATTTTTTGGGGGTTTGAAAAAGAAATCACAAAGAATGTGTTATTAGATAACTAATTACTAACCATTTAATAAAAATTTTAAAAGGGTAAATAAATTATTCCTTTCTTACCCATCCTGGCTACAGCCACAGCTGAATTGTTTTCATTCCGATAGGGCAACGCCCAGAAATATTCCGAGCTCCGCACCGCGGGGATGGAGATGGAGTTACCACAGAATATCTTAATGACGTCTTCCTGCATTCCGTAGTACCTCTTGATTCGTTCGAAGGCCCTCAAAGGACTCCACCCTTAAGAACTTCAACAGAAAATGTTTGTCCAAACAAGGCTCAATATCCTCTAGCTCTGAAAAGATTAAATTGTAGAATAGCATATCTGAATTGATTTTGTCTTAACGCTTGATGCTCAGATTATGTAAAGTTTCTTAATAATTAATTAATATCGCGTCACAGTAGTAGGCAACAGATTTCGAAGGACTATCAAATGAAAAAGTCAACCCTTGGGATAGGACTTTATTTCTTAGATCACCAAAAGATGAAAAATTTTCTAATTCTTATGAACTATTTTCTACTCAATTTATTTAAGCTTAGTTGCCTCCCGTAAGTATAGTGGTTAGCGACCCCCGTTCCTCTCGTGAGATTGGTGGAAAGTGAAGAGTGGTGGGAGGTCCCTGACCCCCCCCCCCATGGTATTCTCTCTCAAAATTGGAGTGGGAAAAGAGCCAAAACATTCTGTCACCTGCATGGTACTCAAGGCTATGACTAACGACAGGCATATAATGTGTGACAGATCTATATAGGACCTTCTGAATAATCCTCTTGGGGAAACTTTGGGGCTAGCTTTCGCGTCACAGCCATCCTCAAGAAGAAACCTTGATATGTAAATTAGTTTGACTATGTAAAGTTAAAAAGGTTTTGTAAATGTAAGATAGAAAGAGCAAGTGAACTGTTGCGGTGATTGGTAAGGGAGGTTTATTTCATTATCACAACGTGAGTTAAGGAAGGAGTTTGCTACTATAATAAATTAGAGGATTAAGATTTAAGAACCTAAGGTAGATTAGATTAGATTAAATTAAACAGATCACTTGCGCTGTGACGTTTGATTCAATAAAGGTAGCGTGATTTGAAATACAGGTTGTTTCATAAATGATGGGAGTAACTTTAAGGAGTGATAGAACACATCAAAACAAGTAATAGTAAATAGGAAACCAAGTGTCCCAAACCTCTTCCGAAGGAGAAAGGCGCCATCAAAGTTTAGGGTCCTAAATTTCAAATGATGATAAAAAACGGAAAAATGGATCGATTCATTTGCGGTTTTCACTAAAATCATTCTTTAAATTAGTATTTTCTTTAAAAAAGTTTTAAAGACAAAGTTTAAGAAATGCCGTTAGAGGGCACTCTAGACTTTGGAGTACCGAACAACTACCTTTTACCAGTATTTTTTTTTATTTTGTTAAATGTTTACAAAAGTTCAGATTTTAACTTGAATTTTGAGCGCAAAATTGAAACCATCGGGAGCGGTTAAGTGGCGCAAATGTAACCGCGTTCAGGGGGGGGGGATTGAAATTCTCGTATGTAATGATCAAAATAAAAAATGATAAATCAAACTTTAAGAGGCGATAGTACAACATCAAAACAAGCAACATTCATCAAAGAAATCATACTCGTAATTTTAACCCGAAGGTGATAGAGGGCGCTGAAACAGATGTCGTTTTAAGAGACAAAAAAGGAAACAAAGAACATTTACGTTATAAAAAAAAGTTTAATTTGAAATGATTACAATAGCTGTTCGAAACACTGACCATTAGAGGCGATGCATGCGGTACAACGGCGAAGAAAGGATTCACGAACCCTCTGAAACACGCCAGGAGTATCGCGCACCTCTCCTGCAGCTGCCGAAAGTCTGGCGACGAGTTCTTCTGCAGATTCGATAGGAGTCTCATACATAAGACTCTTCAGGTGTCCCCACAAAAAGAAATCCAGGCATGAAAGATCGGGCGATCGCGCTGGCCAAGAGACAGGATCACCTCGCCCAATCCATTGATTTGGAAAGGTTGCGTTTAGATAATTTCGCACCTCTGGCGCAAAATGAGCTGGTGCTCCATCCTGCTGGAACCACATTACTCGCCGGATACGAGGGGGAACATGTGTCATCATTTCCGGCAGCACCTGTTGCAGAAAGGTAAGATATTTTTTTCCATCCAGGCATTCTGGCAGAAGATAAGGTCCAAGTAGATGGTCACCAATTATTCCTGCCCAAACATTTATGGAAAATCGTCGCTGATATGCATGTGGATTTACATCTGCCCATTGGTGGGAATTGTGAGTGTTAAATGTACCGTCACGTGTAAATGTACATTCATCTGTAAAAAGCACAGTTGCACCAAAATCGGGATTTAGGGTGTTCTTCTGCAGATACCAGCGAACAAAATCCATTCGACGAGGAAAATCCCTTTGAGTCAGTTCCTGGACTCGTTGGACATGAAAAGGATGCATACTTTCATCCTTTAGTACTCGCCATGTCGTGGAGGGTGATACTTCAATTTGACTAGCCACTGCTCGCGTGCTTGTATTTGGATGATCAGCCACCATATCCAGAATTTTTTCTTCCACAGCTACCGTTCTGTTAGACTTCGCACGGCCTGCATTTGAACGTGCACCAAAAAAGGATCCTGTCTCACACAACTGTCTGTGCAAGCGCATAAATGTTTTATCATTGGGCAACCGCCTGTTGGGAAACTTTTTTCCGTACAATCGTCGCTCCTCTGCACTATTCCCATTTGCAGTTCCGTAGATGAAGTGCATATCAGCCTTTTCTTGATTAGTGAAGGGCAACATCTTTCGTTACGTTTGTACCGTGATTTACACTTGCACACTCGGGTCAGTGGCTTTTATCTTAATAACAATTTGCATATGCGTTCTTCTTCTTCCCATATCACAATTTCATGTTCTTCTTCCAGAAACTTACAGCTATAACGCTTGCATGGATAAAATTTGAAGATGCTCTAACACGTTTACGTTTGAATTCAAATCATGCATTTTCTAATCAAAGTTGATTGTTTTTATGTTGTACTATCACCTCTTAAAGTTTGCTTTATCGTTTTTTATTTTGATCATTACATACGAGCATTTCAATCCCCCCCCCCCTGAACGCGGTTACATTTGCGCCACTTAACCTCTCCCGATGGTTTCAATTTTGCGCTCAAAATTCAAGTTAAAATCTAAGCTTTTGTAAACATTTAACAAAATAAAAAAAAATACTGGTAAAAGGTAGTTGTTCGGTACTCCAAAGTCTAGAGCGCCCTCTAACGGCATTTTTTTAACTTTGTCTTTAAAACTTTTTTTAAAAGAAAATACTAATTTAAAGAATGATTTTAGTGAAAACCGCAAATGAATCGATCCATTTTTCCGTTTTTTATCATCATTTGAAATTTAGGACCCTAAACTTTGATGGCGCCTTTCTCCTTCGGAAGAGGTTTGGGACACTTGGTTTCCTATTTACTATTACTCGTCTTGATGTGTACTATCACCCTTAAAGTTACTCCCATCATTTATGAAACACCCTGTATAATAATTTAGTTTAATTAAGTCACAGTTATTATTTACATTAATATACAATTTTGTACTATGAGATGATTTTAGAGTTCCAAAATAGTTTTGTGAGGTAGAGATTTTGATGTCCGTTTCACTGCGAAGGTTTCGCTGTTCACCTTTTTCTCTCACGGCCCTTCGTGGTCTGTGCGGTTGACCGTTCTCGGCGTCCCATTTCACTCCTCACATCCGGTGGCAGGTGAAATGCTTCCCTTCGTGTCAAAGGTTGACGGGGCTAACTAAGATACGTCCGTCGCAGTATATTAGCGACTGCAGGTGTTTTTGCACATGTGATGATCAATTCTCCTAAAACTGATCCGGCCGTGGGAGGCAAGTCCCAGATGTCTCAAAGGGGGACACACATACGTCACAGCGCTTGTTTACTTAGAATAGATTGCTTTCTTTATATATCACTCGTAGGATCTCCTCTTGTAGTTTCACTTTGGTTGATTAGTGTGTTTGAATAGTAATAAAATAATAATTATTACGGAAGTTTCTGATGATGCTTTGTCCCCTCTCCCCAAACTTAGGTAGGCAAGACGGTGAAGAAGCGACTTCAGGTAGGTCGCGCTCACAACCTGCATGGTGCTCAAAGCTACAATTAACGACAGGCATACAATCTAGCCATTTGCCCTTATGAATTTCGTGGTTCTAGATCTAGCACATGCTGATCAGGTGCCATTAGTTACAACAACGACAATAGTTTTCTTTCAATAAACCTCGTTATTCATCTACGCGAGGGACTATTTAGAGATAGGACGAGAAATTGTGAAATATCATTAAATGATAAAATTGATTCTTGTAGAAAGTATATACCCATTTTGAACTTCTATTTCAGCTTAAAGATTCTGAGATCCAGTTAACCCTTTACCAGGCCGTGGTAAACATACTTACCACCAAATTCCTCGATCTAGTTTCTCTATCAATCATTTTCATCTTTTTAATTTAGTACACAGTACGATTCAATTGACAGAAATCGGTCAACAAATCAAATTTAATTTTTTTAGCTTAAATTATTTTTTATATACGTTTCTATAACCTGACAAAATTTGAAAGCTCTAATCTTAAAAAACAAAGAATTATGATAGCTTTTGTGTTCGTTTTTATTCACATGCCTATGGCAAATAAAAACTTTAAATTTACTTATGTCGGAGAAAGATAAAATAACTATTTTGACTTTATTTAAAATGCTAAGGCTTTTTTCCTATTGTGCCTAATGCTTTGAATTTTTTCTACATATTGCTAATAGTACATATAACAAAAGTTGGTATGCATTTTTGAATCAAAGTAATACTTATTTTTTTAAAAATATTTGAACTCGAAATTTGTGCATTTTTTAAGGAATTTTCAAAAATTATTCATAAAAAGAAGTATTGTACAAATACCAATCATGTTATCACAGGGAAAAAAAAAATTGTTACGCATAGTTTGACGTACGTGTAAATCAAATTTCATGAGTGTATCTACATTTTTGTAAGAGGAGTAGCATTTTAAAATCGCTTCACAAATTTTAAGTTTTTTCCTTAAGAAATTAAAGGGCTAACTTTCTAGGATATTTTGAGCACAAAATCTGTTTTACATAGTATATACACATAGAAGGCCGCCAAAAAAATTTTGAAAATCTTTAAATTAAAATTTTTTGCTTAAATCGGACCTGTCTCCTTAAAATTCATTTTACATATTGTAAAATTTCAAGCAGAAGCGAAACGGAGAATCTTAGCCCCCCCCCCCGGCAAAGTCAGGTTTGGGGCCCCAAGTCGGATCTTATAAAGGGTACGTACTTAGCGTCAGTCAGGCTTTGGGCCCGCTAAAATCCTAGGTGCTCTCGCAATGCGGGGGTGTACGTTACGCCTCTGATTTCCAAACATATTTCATAAATTTGTTGTGTTTACTATGTACAGATCTATGACTGTATACTGTGTTTACTATAAGAATGTTTCTTTATATATATAATCGAAAGCTTAACGATAGGATTTAGATATCGATATTTAAATCCAATCGATTAAGCTATCGATTGAGTTAAAAAGCGTTCTTTTAATTCTCACTTCTTTATTTAAAAAAAGGACAGAACTTTAATTTCTCAGACAGAAGTGTATTTATCTTATATCCCTCTTTGAAAGTCGATTTCCCAAACATAACAAAAGATGTATGTGTCGGAGATTAGAACTCGCGACCTATGGATTCGTAAGCACGTAACATGCCACTAGACAAA
The DNA here is from genome assembly GCA_019973975.1 of Trichonephila clavata. Classification (NCBI taxonomy): domain Eukaryota; kingdom Metazoa; phylum Arthropoda; class Arachnida; order Araneae; family Nephilidae; genus Trichonephila; species Trichonephila clavata. Next base: position 124,659 of record BMAO01038371.1, on the reverse strand, counting down.
AGCGATCACATCTGTGCGGAGGCTGTTGCTGGCTTATGTAGATAATGGCTGGCTAGAGGTGTGGGAGGAAGTGAAGGATGACTAACCATACTCAACAAAACTATTTATTAAACACACAAAATATCAACGGACAGAATTCTATAAATTCAAACTATAAGAGAGGTTCCTAATAAGAGCAATAGGATAGTAAACCACGAGAGACGCGAATTATGAGAAGACTTCTTATATATTGATCCTCCTTTTTTGGGATGAATCCACTACTCTAAATATCCGAGTTATAATTTAACTATGGTGACCAATCGTCACTTTAATATTGTCAACAATCTAATCTCTGAAACGCGCTATCAAATATAATGATACCTGTTCAGTAGCAATCTCTCCCCGTAGTCAGATTGTGACGGATCTATACGTGGTTCCACTAATCTCTTCTTATCTCTTTAAGCAAAATATTTAATTCAACCAACTCTTTCATCGAGTAAGCAAACATGATTTATGTAAATGGGGTATATTATATAAATTCGGTTTTGGCGAGTTGGCAGTAAGGAAGGAAGCGAGTTGTTGACACGTTGAAGTTGATACGTTGGATGTGTGCAAATAGGAGTTATCATAAGTTTGAGAATTAGTTGTTAGTTAAAGATTGAAAAGCAGTGGAATTAGTTAAAGATTACAGAGCGTGGAGCCACCGTCATTTGATTAAGCCGAAGAGGGTGCCTGGAAGATTCCAGCGTAGTATCCGATGCATTAAAGGTTCAGGTACTGTGCATTTGATTAAGTAGAAGCTAGTTATTCGTATGCGACGTAGTTATAATTGAGCGTATTTAAGCTGTCTTAGATTCAGTTGAGGGTTTGTAGTAGTATCCCCGTTTTGTATAATTTCACCTCCGCATTCTACTATAAATCATAAACCTTAATTATAATTGTATTGTGTCTGTTTGCTAATTGTTAATAAGAATTAATAAATCAATTAGATTGGAAATCGTGTCTGTGGATTATTCTGTTCCTCCTACACATCTAGCCGGGTTTACAGGTCGACGAGAGGGTTCCGAGGTAAGAGGTAACCGAACGTTACCACAAGATTCTCTATACCTCAATCTCCATATACCTCTTTCTATCCATCTAACTAGCTAAAAAACCTAGACTATATATAACCGACCTAATCTGCTTATCACGGTTGCTTCTTCAAAGGGTTGGTTGTGATTAATTTCAAATTGATAGCCCAAAGATTTTCTAAGAGGATTAGATGAAGGACGCGTATAGATCCGTCACAACCCTAAAGCTCTTTACCGGACCAGCTTCCTAAAGCAACTGAGCGTCGTTGTAATTCCTTTTTAGCTAAAGATGTGATAGAAAGAATTAAATGATTAACCTACCTTTCAACTTCTTTGTGAGCGTATCCAAGCCTTTCTTTTTTGCATGTTCTGTCTCTCCGATTCTCGTCTGGATCTCTTTCAAAGCAGAAGGAGCAAGATCCGTTCCATCGTAACGGATGAACTGCGACGAGGTAGGCATATCTGACTGCGAAAAGAAGAAACAGAATACAAAAAAATGGGATTTACTGATTCCTGTGACTAAAGGCTCATTTCCACACGAGGCACCAAAAGGAGTCAAAGCTCAATGAGATAAAATGGAAGTTTTTTTTTTATCTATAAAGCCCCTGTAACCAACGTCAAACTTCCCATGGAAATCGATTTCTGCAAAATCCATTCTTAGCAGATCTCTACTTAACGAAAGAAACATGCCTGCCAAATTTCAAGTCTAGTTACACTTGGAACGAACCTAATTCCCTTCTACCCTGTGACCCAACTAAAGGTGGGGAAGGAAGTAAAGGATCATCCGACTTGATAAATTCCAATTTTTTTATTTATCACTTGAATCGACTCAAACAAAAATCAATTTAACACTATAAATAGGATGATCCAGTCAGACAACAAAGACAAGAGTCGCTTTGGGGGAAAATATATAAAATAATCACTTTATGATAAAGGTTCTTCCCTAATATTATTTTACACAGCAAATATGTTTTTAATGTCCACTTAACAACTTTAACACTTTAAATATCAACGTAATGTGAAATTGACAGTACCTGACTTTAGGCTGTCTTCTAAGCAATTGAAATTAACTTTCTCTTTCTGGCAATTATCTTTTACAAGGAAATCATAACCTTGAATCTTTCTTGTCACTTCTAGTTTATTAAACTTCTAACTTTTCATTCCCTATTCTCTTCTCTTCTAATTCGCTAACTTTTTAACTCGCGAACTAGGAATATATATTATAAACTTAATTTGCTTATCACGTTTCCTTCTTTAGGAGAAGATTGGTGAATTGTGCTGGTCCAAAGAATACCCAAGAGGATTAATAGAAGGTCGCGTATAGATCTGTCACACACTTCCAACCTAAAATCTGACAAACATGTTTTTTTCTGTTGCGTATAGATACGCTAAGAACGAGTTTTTAAAAATCTACTTCCTTGAAATGCTGTGGGAATGTTATAGATTTTCAAAATTCTAGACTAACAGACTTGAAATTTGGGAAACATGTTTCTTCTCTTGATTAGAGATCCACTAAGAAGGGGTTTTCCAGAAATCGTCTCCCTTGGGGGGTTGTCTGGTTTATGGATTGATTTAATAGATTTACCGACTTGAAACTTGGCAAACATGTTTCTTTTTTTTTGAATAAGAATCCACCAAAATTGAGATTTGCAGAAATCGACTCCGAAGGAGTTTGCGAAAGCTTAAAAATAAATATGCTTCCACTTTAGAAATTCAAATCCTGTACTTTTTAAGTCGCCGGCTGGGAGGCAAGGTTGGTTTGTCGTTGACCTTCTGCACCCAAGGTTGCGGTTTCGACCCCGGACCAAGTCGGTGGATTTTCATGGAACAGAAAATCGACAGCAGCCATGTCAAATGATTATACGACATGTAAAAGCTCCCTAGAGTGCCTGTTTAGCTTGGGTGCTCTGGGCAAAATTAAATCCTAGTACAGATCTACATCATCAGAGCTCAAGTGCCTCCATCTGTGGAAGAAACTGGGCGTCAGAATTACATGTGGCGATTGGTATCCGCCTAAAAAGGGATACCAGCTCCCGGGAAAGAGTGAGTGAGTGGATATTTACGTCACACTGCTCAGCTACACGAGGGCTTTTGGCGACGGACCGAGTAATTCTGAACCATGATCAAGTGACGCGGATGACACCTGAGCTGGCATCCCCTCTCCTAACTACCACACCAATGGGAGGACGTTTGAGCTCTCGACAGATTTAACGTGCATCGCTAACCAACACGGCGGGTCTTCAGTGGGGGGGGGGGGGTACTGGGCTCGAACTCATGACACGCTAGCCATACTCCGATACCTTGACCACTTGGCTACCGCGGCCACCAGCTCCCGGGAAATGTACTAGGTCTGCAATGGTAAAACACCCATCCATAGCCTATTAGAAATAAATAATAAAAAAATTGTTGCCAAGAATAAAATTTTAAGAAATATTTTTCAATACATTAAAAGCCAATGATAGAACTACTTAGATTAAAATAACTTGAAAATAATACAAAGTCGTGCAATATAATGACTAATGTGATTATATTTGACTTTTTATTAGTATGCAAATAAATCTATGTTATCACAAGAAAAATAATAAAATAGAATAAATAAAAACTCATATTACTTTTAAGGAGTATAATATTATTTGTTGCTTAATTTCCCTACATAATGCAATCCTTTAATTACCACCTGATTAAAACAAGTTCTTAGCTAAACTCAAATCTATTTACGATATATCACTATCAAAGACCTCTTGGACAAAACAGTGGTGAATGGAAAAGAATTTATTTAGAGAATGTTCTTCAAATAATACTTTTCAAGGATTTTCATTTCATATCACGTAACTCTCTACGTTCCCAACGTAGACAAATTTATAATAGCTTATGAAACAACATGGAATTAAATTTCTAACATAATTTGGTATTATTTTTAACTATTAAACTTTGCAAAACGTAATAAATATTGACTATTTAAAGCTACATAGCCGAAATGGGTCGAAGTTTTAGATAAAATAATGATGATTAAGAAACATGTGTATGTAATGAAACAGATTAATGAACACTTTGATATTCGTAGAAAAAGAAATACTTCCATAGTTATTAGACTAAGTGAGAAAAAGAAAGTGAGTTTAAGGTATCCGACTGGTTGCGACAACTTTTTTTTGAAAAAAAGGAGATATGGGGATTTTTTTGTTATTTTTAGATTTGTTTAGTGCATTTTAAGAAAAATATGCTAAAACTAAGAAGAGAAAAATAAATTATTATTACTAAAATGGGAAAAAATAGGTAAAAATTGACAAAAAATAGCCTAAACGCGGCCCATTCTGCACCAAAGGCTTATGAACAAATTTTCAATTTTTTTCAATCTAATGTGTTGCTATAGTATTCATTTTTGAAATGACTTTCAGGATAAGAGATATATTCATTTTTACAAAAACTAGAGCACTTTATCTCGGTTACTATATGAAAATGCTTAAAAAGACAGTGATTATATTCACATAAGGGACTGTAAATTTTGTAATAAAACAGTGATTGATAAATCTGCAAAGGTTAAAACAATTCTACTATTATACAGAACTTACAGAATAAATTTAATTTTATTATGTTCAAAAATTTTTGAGCAATCGCTGACCCCATTAGATTATTTTCAAAAAATCACATTTCGAGTAAAACGCGTTTTAAAGTATGACATCTTGCTTAAAGTAACGGCATCTGCTTTTACTAAAATCCTTGCAGTTTTTGTTCTAGTAAACAAAAAATGATAAACTTGGTATTTTTATAAAGCTAATAAGATGGTACATAAAATAAAATCATAAAAAAAAATTTGTCAATTTTTGGCAAAATTCACAGTTTTAGGGTAGTTGGATACCTTAAGAGAGTTTTGTGAGTCTAAGTGAGTTTTTAAGAGAAATAATATCCTTTTTTTGTTGTTGAAATAATATCCAAAAATTATATTAAATGTACTTACAATTTAAAATGATCACGAGGAATCCGTTCCGGTTAAAATAAATCGTAGAGCTTATTATGAGAGCTGTATGTTTCCGTAAGATCTCTTGTACATCTTTCTGTTTAAATATTTAAAAATCAGTCAGTGGGGAAGACTGCCAATCACAGACCTTAGCTCCCTCGCTCAAAGGCCTCTGATTGGATACGGCTTCCACATACTTTACCTTTTGACTAATGACATTTCTTATCTTGATTTATGATAAGATGCCTATCATTTGTGTGCGAAGATGCTGCATTGTATTTTATGATTATATCTCAAAACTTCAGATAAAATCGAAATGATTAAAATGAACAATACCTGAAGATTATTTTAACAAGCTGAATTCGTCCTCGACTTTGATGTTCGAATTCGACGTCACTTCATTAAAGACAAGAATTCATAGAAACCAGAAATTTTGTTAATCCATATACAGTCGACTCTCGATAATCCAAACCTCGATACTACGAACCTCTCGCTAATTCGAAGTATATGCTCAGTCCCTTGAAAAACTCTTGATATTTCGAACTAAAACAATACGTTTGGGTATACTTAATATTTCGAAGTAAAATCTGTGACTGGCCGCACTACAACACGCTATATATAATTTGAAGTTGTCTTATAAAACTCTCCACAATTCGAACACTCACTATCATGTGCAGTCCTATAATTAACAGGTAGAGGCTTGCAAGTTTTGCGTTGTGTTGTCTCTGCGTGTCTCCCCTGTAACTTTTGATGACCATCTGCCTTCTACCCCCTCCCCCTTTAGTGTTTTCAGCTTCCTCGTGCGAGAAGGCTCTTTTATTGTTTTCATTCTAAGTGGACAATAGACCAAACGCACCTGTTGTCAGCCGTCCACATCTTTCGTTTAGCACGTGGCCTTGCTATACATGCGTTCAAAAAGGATGGTCCACTATTGTGAAGAAGAAATGCGTAGGTTTGTGTATGAATGTGTTGAATGAATTCTTTTCATCCACGACTTTTGACTTCTAAAAACTATTTATGCTGTATAATATGTACTTTTTAAAAATACTTTAAAATAATTTTATACATATGTACAATTGTGTTGTTTTATTACATAGCTACAAATTTAAATGTGTTAGAAAAAGATTTCTCTTCGTGTCTTTTTGGAATTTTTTCCTACGCTCTTGATAATTCGAACTCTTGATAATACGAAGTTTTTCATTGGTCCCTCCAACTTCGAATTATCGAGAGTCGACTGTATATGAAAGCTATAAAAATTCCACAATTTTCGTTTTCAGCTATACCTGAACTTTTCGGCGAACCCTGAAATCAGGAAGTTTACACAATCGTTCTGCGAAAAGGGAATTTTATGGGAACCTGAAGAACATAATACTCAGACATTCTTCATAAAATTAATCATAAGAAAGTTAATTCCTTTTTGGAATCATGTGTTATTTACATATAATAGAAAATTTAGCGTTCTTCATTCCAGTGGGCATATAGCTGTATAGAGAAGGTGACAAAAAGAAATACAACCGCTGACAAAAAAGTTCGGTAAATAAGGAAATATTAGAGAAAGTTACCTTACTGGTCCTTCGAAATAGTCACCTTCTATAACTATGTACTGCTGCTATACATGTCCTGGAAATTTTGCAAGGAGTCTTCTTTTGGGATGCAGTTCAAAAGCCTCGTCACGTTTCTTTGGATGTTAGGAATATCGTCAATATCGATAACACATTTTTCTCATCCCTAAATTCTGGATGAATACATTAGAAGAAATTATAGAAGCTCAAATTTCATCTCGGCATTTAGAATCAAAGTGGATCAATTCAAGAGCTCCATGGTGGACAGTAGCATGTGGATATTTAAGAGCAAAAAAAACAAAAAAAAAACCCGCTTTAAAGAAGAAGATTTGATAAAATACAAAGAAATAAGCGCAAAACTGAAGCGAACAAATCAAGCTCGTAAAGAAGGCTATTGGCACAAGGCATGCGAAAAAATCATCTCTCCCAAAGATCTTTTTAAAATAATTCGGATAATCAAAAACAGAAAGAAATTCTAACCATTCTTCATTTAATATTATTAAGAGCAACGGAATTATATTAACTAATGAACAATCCCAAGCAAACATCTTTTTACAATACTATGCAAAACAAAATAGCGATAGTATTCAAAACACCTCTATTCCGGACAATAATCAAGATTTTAATAAACCGTTTTCCTTAAAAGAATTAGAAATAGCAATATCTCATCAAAAGAACAGCAGTCCAGGATATGATAAAATTTCTATCCAAACAATCAACCATCTCCCCACCAAAGGAATACATTTATTTCTGAAATCTTTAAATCACAGTTGATTTTCAAGTCATATTCCATCAGATTGGACTCACTCAGTTATTTTACCTTTCTTAAAACCTCACAAAATTTCCAAGGAAGTTGCATCATACCGTCCAATATCACTTACTTCAGTAATTGCTAAATTATTAGGAAGAATGATCCTGCACAGAATGATAGATTTAAGTTTTCGCAATAAAATTTTTCATGGAAATCATCAAGGTTTTTACTCTCATAGAAGCAGGATTAATACTCTAATTCAATTATTTCACGATATAAGAGAACGCAGGGAATATTTTTTCTTGGTTACATTAGATATTAAAGCAGCATATGACTCATTGTGGCCAAGTGGTCTGGTTTCAAAATTAAAAAAAGTTGGAAATTGTGGTAGATTGCTGCGATGAATTCAAAACTTCTTAAACCAGAGAACAAAACAAATAGGGGCCGTGGGTAGCTTAGCGGTTAGAGCATCAGACGCCAGACCGGAAGGCCTGGGTTCGATGCCCGATGCCACCAATTTCTCCGCCGAGTGCAAACGGAGAACGTGCTCGTTAAATCTGTGGGTCCGAATGGTGTCGCCATCTATCGTGAGCAAAATCGTGCTGTCACCTTCATGGGTTCAAAGCTTAGGACGTACGTATCTCTAGCCCGTTGTCATGATGAATTGCGTGGGCCTCGATCTGACTATGTCAGACAGGTGGCATAAGCAACAACAATACAAATAAAATGGAGAAATAAATTTTCGAAAATCATCAAAAATAATTATGTTGCACCTCAAGGTTGTATTTTGAGCCCTTTTCTTTTTATGATATATATGTCAGAAACTTGTTTGAAATCCAACATAACAGTCATTTACTAATATATGCAGATCATATCTTTTTATATAATAGCGGCACAAATTGGAATGAAACAATAGATGAAATGCAGGAATCATTAAATAATATTTCAGCCTGGTCTAAAAAATGGAAATTAACTACTTCGCCAGAAAAAAGAAGATTAATCAACTTTTCGAGAAAAAGAAACACTATACCATCATAACTTAAAATATACGGCAAACCTATTCCTGAAGTGAAGAAACTAAAGATCCTCGGTATAATCTTTGACCCGAATATTACTTCGAAAAATCATATCATTTTCTAACGACAGAAAGGATTCAAATATTTAAATGCCATTAATGCCTTATATTCTATTAAAATAGGAACAAGAACTGACCACCTTTTAACAATTATAAATGTCACATCCGCTCTATCTTTGACTATGGAAGTCAACTATTTTCCTTTGCTAGCAGTACCAATAGACACAAACTAGAACCGATATATAATGCTGCCTTGCGATTAGCCCTAGGTCTCCCAAGAAACATCCTGGTGGATTTATTAACAGCAGAATCTGTGAATAGCAATATTTATAATCGTCATAGTCTCCTTTGTCATAATTTTTTAAATAAATAGCTAGCATTAAAAAACTGGTCACCGAATGCAAAATTATTTTGGGACATTAATGAAATTTTCTATAAATATAAAACAAAAGAAACCAGTATTTTCAAAAGACTGTCAACCTCCTCCAAGAACTCTGTATCTCTAAAGTGGATATTCTTCAATGGACCCCGCCTCCGCCGATCTATGAAAGTCATAAATTAAACATCTATATGCATGAACTGCTTTTCAAAACAAAGATCTCCCAGATATCATAGTACAAAATATGTTTATCGATTACATCGAAACAAATTTTAATAACAGTATCCTAATAGCAACAGATAGCTCAAAAACTACAAATCAGACACCAATAGGAATTTTAATTCCTAAGAAAAACATCCGACAAAATTTCCTACTAAAAGAGTTTATTTCAATTTTCACAGCTGAAGCTATAGCCATATGGACCGCATTATGTAATGACTTGAATCAGCTTATCAAAACAATTTATTACAGGGAAAACTAACTTGAATATTTTTACAATTGTTCCGAGATTGGGATCCCAGTTAGTCTCTTTTACAGTAAAGTTCAACTCATCTCAAACATCCACCTTATCTTGAGAATCACGTGAAGTCGACATCTTTTTATTGGTAAAAAGGGCCAAAGTCCTTCGGCTTCGCTGATCGACTCTAATTGTGGGTGAAAATGCAGACCGTTTCTCGATGTATATCGCTAGAGAGGTCTCTGAACGGTTCTCTCTCGCAAGTTCTCACGCCGTGCCTTTTAAAGCTTAGGTTGCTCCTGGTTCTTCTTTACAGCTCTCCTTTATCCCTTGTCCGTCGGCTCCTCAAAGCGTGGGAAACTTCCGACGCATAATGTAGACTGTCCTCCTCCAGACACGCTGTCGACCGGGATGCATGAGAAACGGAAATTCCACACAGGCCGGGGAATATGTCCACTCTCGTATTCTAAGGAATGGTCGTGGGAACAGAGGTCAGAATCCTTGACCACCCATTTAGGCCACTTTTTTCCAGCAATTAGGGAAAGGAAAGCGGGCACATCACAATTACAAAATTGGGTTACAGAAGCAGAAAACTATGTTATCCTGATGGACAGTTTATCAGTTTTAAAAAGTATCCAAATTATTAATAGAAAATCCAATGTGATCATTTTAAATTTAAGTTCAACTTTGCAAGAGAGTCTCCAAATAGTTCAATCCATCACATTCGTTTGGGTACTGGCACATAAAGGAATAGAGATAAATGAAGAAGTTGATAAATTAGCCAAAGACTCTCTAGATCCTTGGAATATTAAGGCTCATTCACACCAAGGCGTTCCCACGTCAGGATCAAAGTAGAAATCAGAGATAATTTCGTTGATAGATTCACACAAAAGCTTTTTTTGTACGCGCGCGGTGGATTTCTGCTCATCAGGTGACGCTAGATAGTAGTTAAAAATCACACTAAGTAGTTAATTCTGGCTTGTTAAGTATGGATCGCAAGAGAAAAGAGTTTTTTGCAATTTTGTTAGCATTAAAAAGGGAAGAAAAGAAACAATAGTGGGTTCGATGTATTTTTTTTTAAAAAAGCAATTAAGGCCAACATCTACGCTAATAGATGAGTTACGTTTCTCAGATACAGAAAGATATTTTAATTTTTTTTCCAATGCCGCCGCAGCTTTTCGATAATTTACTATCAATAGTTGGGCCAATTTTTTCTAAAAGCAATATTATAGAGGTAGTATTCAACCAGAGGATAGATTTGTTTCAACTCTGAGGTTTATGCAAATTTCTTCTAATGTGAATAAATTAGTTCTGAAACTTTTGATGCTCTAACAAATGTTTATTTATAATATTTGAATAAGGATGTTTAAAGCAACTTCTTTTACTTGCTGTATTGGTGATACATTGAACTTTTGTCATGTAACAGAGATTTTAAAAAAACACTTTTTCATAGGAATCAAATTAAAAACACAAATTAAGTTAATTTTTCTTAACATGCATCATTACACTGCTAATGATTCATGTTTTTACTATGTATGGATACATACTTAACTCTTTCATGCGCTGAATTTTTGACAAAAATAATGCCCTAGAGAGAAATAATTACAAATATTTTATATAAACTTCACAAAACTATAATTATTGAACAAAAGCTGGTACATATTAATAATATAAAACATTTTTTTTTTCAAATAAAGGGTGTCTAAAGTTTTAAAAAATAAGAGGCACATATTTTATACCGCCACGCTTCAAGCAGCATTATATAGTTTTGAAAAAAATATTTTTTCTTCCCTACGAATAATGGAACTTTGCAGACACAACTCATCCAATTTGTACGAACTTAGGAAAATAAATAAATTAAAATAATGAACAATGCTATAAACCTGGATATCCTAATATTAAAATATACTTTCAAGAACAGCAAAAATGACATTTTATATGAAAATAGATAAAATAACATGATTTGTTATTTTCTAATAATTACCAAATATACAAAATACAGAAAATTTAAAATTTCTGTCAAAATATATGTATGGATACAGCGACGAAGAAGTGGTTTTTGCAAATTCCAGTAATTTTCATCAAATTCAATAATCTGACAATGGAAATCTTTGTCAGTAGATGTTACAAATTGAATAAGTACAGGGTAGCCATAATTAAACTGCAAGTGTTCAAGGGGTGCTGGAGAGAAAACTACTGTGAATATTCCAGTGAAATTTGGTATCTACACGTTTCAGAACATGCGCAAATGAAATATGCAAAGAAAAAAATCACCATTTTCACCCGATAGATGGAGCTGGTGTATTTCAACGCTCACCGGTGGCATATACTACTTCCAAAACGCATAGACAGAGCATAATGACATTCTAAGAGGCATATAAGCTATATAAAACATCATTTACATGTTATGAAAATTCCATACCATTCGCTTCAGTAATTAAATTTCCATGTAAACGCAAATTAAGATCCCAAATTAAACAATCCTTAAAGACGCTTGGGAAAACAATTAAACCATTATTTATCAAATGAAATTATCACATGATGTGCTCAATATGCGTATCACTAGATTCAACCACATTCTGAAAACGTAGAGTAGCTGAATAATTGCTTCCATTCTGATAGAATATCTCACTAACGATGCACATTCCTTCTTTTTGAGAATCATGATTGACCATTACTCAATGTGGTCTTGTTTTTATACTGTTCGATGGGTTTAAAATTTGAATATGTGCCGTCGATAAGCATTGAAACACGGCACAGTGCCATCTATCGGGGGAAATGGCACTTTTTTTCTTTGCATATTTGACTTGCGCATGTTCTGAAACGTGCAGATAGCAAATTTCACTGGAATATTCCTGGTAGTTTTCTCTCCAGCACTCCTAGAACACTTGCAGTTTAATTATGGCCACCCTGTACATACATATCAGAAATTAAATACAATAATCAATCTTAAATTAGTCAAAAAGTAACAATAATAAATAATAAAAAGAATTTTACACATAGTTATAATTAGTTTTCTTCAAATAAATAGGGAAGAAATTTAATCCAATAACTATAAAAAATGTGATATGTAGGGGGAAAAATGGCTGCAAGTACATGCAATATCTTAATGAATATAACATTTACCACAAAAAAATAATTAAAAAATTTCCGAAGTATTTGTAAGTACTTTTCGTTTTCTCAACCAAGAAAGAAACAAACGATTCAAATACAATTATTGTAATAAATCTTATGATATGATAACGCAAATTATAAACGATAAAACAAATCCAATACGCAAACTAACACTAATTACTACCCCAGTTACATATTCCAAAAGTCGCTAAAAATGCGATAAGAAAGCAATTGTAGCAACATTGTTCTAAGTGAGCTAAAAAATTAAAAAGGTATTTTAGAAAAGATATTGAAAGAAATAATATAAAATTCCGAATGTGAAGTCTACAGATCATCTTCTTTCCATTTCGTTCAAAAAAAATTTCAAAAACTTGCATTAGAACTTTAAAAAACTCAGTTGAATTTCGATGTTTTCCCATAGATTAACATTACACCGGAAGTACGTGAGGATTTTACTCAATGTTGTTGTTTACAAAGTAGAATTTGTCCATACCGTGTTATGTGTGTACTGAACTGAACTGAACTGATTAACCTAAACATGGCAGATGATTTTCAATAATAATCTGATGAAATATTTATATTCTCTCTCTTCAAATCAGATTGAATTTTTTCAAGTAAATGAACGAACATATTTGATTTTTTAAAGGATTTGAATTTCTTTTCCAGATTTTTAAAAAAATATTTTGTTTTCTGCTAGTGCGGCGAGGTAATAAATCTTCGGATTGAATTGGTACTTTCTGGTACATAATACGAGTATTTTTATTTCTCATTCAATAAACTATTTTTAGTTGAACTTTTGCAGTATTAAATTGCTTGACTTTTCATAAAAAAATATATTTTTAGAACAGATCAGTGGCGTACGCAAGGTTGGGATATGAGTTTTAGCCTTTCTCCCCAACCCCATATAGACCGACAGATTTTTCATTTTTAGCATAGCGATCGCACCTCAGCGCTTTCGTTGTTTTTTAGAACACATTCTCAGGTCTGTGTACGTCACTAGAGCAATTACTTGTCCAGTGTTACGATTTACTTGTCACTGTCCAAAAAGAAAAGTCTCAAGCCACTGGTCCGCCAAATTATGAAAAATCGCTACTTTGGCGCGTTTTTGCGTGTTGTGTTTTGGAGTAGCAACCCTACTACAATATGATCCGACTTCTCCTTCACTGATACAAAAACCAAAAGAGTTACCAGATTTGACGCTTTTGTCTATTTGGCGAGAAAACACTTAGCAGGATAAGTGGCCGATTCCACAATTCAACCATAAAAGTTTCTGTTTTGCTTAAAATGTGTGATATGCAATGCAGTAAAGTATTTTCTTTTTTAAATTTAGGATAGTGTTCTTTTGCAACACTTAAGAAGAAATTTCTTGTCCATTGTGGAAAACTTTTTAGCAATGGATGATACAAAGGAATCTCATCCATTAGAAAAGCATTATGTATGTAAAACATGTTGTAAAGCATATAAACTAAAGCGTGATGTGGTTTTGCATGTAAAAAGTCATTCATGTAAGAATTATTTTATATGTCATGGAGATTGTGATTTGAATAATCATTTACAAACTCGTGTTGAACACAAACATGTTTGTGATGAGTGTGGTAAAAATTGTAAATCTAAGGGGACTTTGAAAATACATATGATTTCTCATAGTACTGAAACACCTTATGAGTGCAAAATGTGTGCCACGGCATTTAAATACAAATTATCATATAAAAATCATATGAAAAGGCATGAAAACATTAAAGATTATGTGTGTAAATTGTGTAATAAAGCCTTTACTGAGAAGTGTGGTTTAAAAACCCATTCGCTTTCTCATACTGATGAGAAACCATATGAATGTGATATATGTTTTAAATCATTTAAATATAAGAGAAGTTTAAAATATCATGAGACTTTTCACACTAATGAAAGGCCCTATCCTTGTGAAATGTGCGATAAATCTTATATTACAATATCTAGTCTGAAAGTGCATATGAGGACACATACAAATGAAAAACCTTTTGCTTGTGATGCATGTGGTGAAGCTTTTGTAGCCAAACAAAGCCTGGACAGTCATTTAATTGATCATATAAATGAATATTTATCCAGTATGTCCTCCTCTAAGTGCTGCAAAATGACATGTGTAAAAGTCAAGAAAAATTGATTTGCATTTTGCAAATTGTGTAAAATTTTATGCCATTGGTGTATATAAACTTCTACAAACTCTTCTAATAATTCAAAACTAGATGTCTGGAAACTAATTATATTTATTAGTTTTATTAAGTTTGCTTTTTTATTTTCTGCAGTATATATATATATAAGTAAAATGTTCAGTTTTTTTTATTATTATAATTATTCCTTATTCTATAAAACTCAACGTATTTATTTCAAACCTTTGAATTATATCCTAGATATGCTTATGCTTGTATTATAGGTACTTTTCCAATTATGGTTGGGGTATAAATGCAACAACAAAAAATCACTAAATGCCAGTAATTTGTGAATTAATGTTGTGATGATTGTATGAAAAAAAACTTTCTTTTTTCAGTGTAGAAAGCAATTAACAATTTCATTCCCCCTCAATAAAATAATAATTTAAGATTTGAATACCTAGAATTGAGATAATTAACTTATTTTGTGTTTGGTGTTTAATTTGGCAAAAAAGAAAAAATTCATCTGTCGCTAATGGTTGTCTGAGAGGATACTGTATTATATGCTACTGTATTATATACTGTATTATATGCTACATATGTTTGTTGCTATGAAAAAATAATACCCAAGTAAAATTTTGTTACTAATGCATTAGTTGTTGTTGTCGTGTCCTTCCCGCAGGGAAGGAATGAAAGCTGCTATTGCCTGTGAGACACACACACACAGGTGCATTAGTCATTCAACCAATAAATTGGCAAAGAATTTACCCAACATATGAACAAGGTAGTTGTATTTGAATATGCGCAGAGATAATTTTTATTAATGGCTAATAAATATGGCATACTGCTAACTGTGTGTGTGTGTACCAAAGCTATTGGGACTATTTCTTTCAATCCTTTTCATTGTATCTTTTATTTTTTTAATTCCATGTTGTTTCTTGTATCAGCAATAATTCTATCATTTTTCAGAGGTTTTTACATCTTGTTTCATGTTAGAACAAGTTCCAAATTTTAAAATTGCATTTTATTGCCATCTTGGTGTATTTCTAAAATATTTACTAAAGAAGGGAGCACATTTTGCAAGTATAGAATTTTAGCAAGACGTGTTCCTAGTTTGTGGGTATTCTTAAGCTTTAAGTAAAAAAGAGCAATACTGAATTTTTTTTTTATGTGTTTATTCTATTATTTACTATAAGTAAAAAGCCTTTATTTCATATAACTATCTTCCTACTTTTCAGCATTAATTAACAATTTTATAAAAAAATATTGTTATTTTAAATAATTATGGCTTCCCTACAGATTTATTACACATCGTGTTATGATTTAAAATAGGACTCAAATACTTAAAAAGCAAAACTTGTTTAAATCAGCATTTTTTTAATGGTTAAAAAATTGTAATTTTTTTGTATGAAGTACCACAATATATTCTAGAACAGGCTATAAATGGGGAGAAAAGGCATATTTCTATCTTAAAAGGGTAAGTTTTACAGAAAGAAATGAAACTGTGTGGAAACAGTTTCATTTATTTAATAATTATTTATCACTGATTGGATATTTTCTGCTTACAAATCATAAATGATGCGTAAATAGTTTTACGTTGATTAATGATGGAAACAAGAATAAATTAAACATGTGAAAATTGGCTGGCTACCCTGTAAAATCTTTTTGAAACAAATATTGAATTAAAAAAAAGAATATTTAATGGAACATTAATCCAGACTAATTGAGCTCTAGATCATCTGAATTAAACAAAATAACCTACAAAAAAAAAAAAAAAAAAGTAGAAGTACATAGCTAAACACTGTACAGTAAAAAAAGAAAACCCTATGTCAAAAACATATTTTAAAGTATGTTTTTATTATTTCCATATTTTGAAATAATAAACATACAAAGCTCAATAGTAAAAAAAAAATTCATAAAGAAAATTTATATAATTTTTGTTACATATGTATTAGGTTAAAAAACATTAAAAAGTAAATATTTTTTTTATTTATAAATTCTTAATTATTTTTAACTGGCTCTTTGAATGAATGATGATTTACTGTATCAATTTAATCATTTTACAAACACACCTTTGTTTAAAATTTTTTTGCTTTTGTGACATTGGAATGTGGTACATTTTGTTTTGTGTTTAAAATACTTACACTGGGAATTTCAATTAAAAATTTTGCAAATTTTTCAAGATTATTACAATTGACTTTCATCAATAATTATGAAAAAGGTTTAAACTGTTTTGGAAAATCTTACCCTAACTGTTATTAGATCATTGGGTTTCAGACTTTCTTTTCTATGTACCTTTTATCTTGAATACATGCTTTGATATGCCACGAAATTAAAATTCTTTCTATAGAATATATTTTTTAATGTTCCATGCTGAAAGCTTACATCTGTAACTATTTTTTTTTTTATATGAGGGGAACCAAATGTCTTTCCCTGATTATAAATATTTATTGTGCATTTACTATTATAACTAGAAATATGTCTTTTTTATATATATTGTAAGTATTATGGACTTTTTTATAAGATTGTTTACCTCAGTAAGTTTCAATAAGGAAGATTTAGGATTCTCAGAAAATGTCTAAGTAGTATTTGTTCCCACCAAGTGTTCTTTAACATGTCTTGCACATTAAATCCGTGCAACCTAAGCATTTTATGAAGAATTTTTACCAAACTTGTTTGTGATATTTGATACCATCACTGTACTGATTTTGCACTTGGAGGCTTGCTTCCATAACAATGTCAAAATTTACACTGAACATTAATGGGTGATTTCATTTCACAAAACCAAAGCACACATTAGGCTTTCTCTTGAATTGACACCATTTTGGCAAAAAATGTCTTTCTTATGTTTCCCCAAGTTATTCTCAAAGAAGCATGTTTGCCATGTATACAAAAAAAAAAAAAAAACTGACAAATTCAATGACATAAAAGTTACATTATTATATTAAATGGTTACTTTGTAACGAATTCTTACAATCAGACTTTTGGTTTTCTGTATATAACAAGATTATTAATTGATATATAGTTGTAAAACTTATTGATTTATCTTTTACTAATGGAAAGTCTCAATTGTATTCCAGAATTGGTCAGTTCTGTCATTTTATAATCAGTAAGACCCGTGAATAAATGTGTGTTAATGGTGAATCAATTTTGAGTTCTTTTACTTCAAATGAGATTCCAAATCAATTTTTTGAGAGTTGATTGGAAATTTTTAGATTTGTCATTTTCTTGATGTAGTAAAAATTATTTACATAAAAATAAATTATTATTCATTTTTCTAGTATTTTTAATACAAGTAAAGTTATAGCCATATAACTGAATTTTTCCTAAAATTATTTTCCATAGAATTTACATTTGGATGATGGCTATTTTCAACATTTGGAAACTGCATACTTTAATTACCCCTGTTCAATGTAAATTAATCTCTTTTACTGCTTCAATCCTTTGCAGGATTTTCACACTTCAGAACTTCTGAGTTAAATCATTCCAAGGTTGGTATTTTAGTGTATATATTAATACATTACTTGTTTAAGTGTGATTGAATGTTTTTATACAATAGAAATATGCATCTCTGATATATAGTAAAATGCTTGCTTGTTTTTGCATCCTTTTTCCTCATCCAGATTAAAAGGATTTTACCTAACCACAAGTAATACTGTGTAAGCCCCATAAAAAATATGCAAGTAATAATTCATTATATATAAATATAATATAAAATTTATTTTACTTTAAAATTTATTTTCATTCTGCACAGAAATAAAACATTTCTCTGTCCATGTATGTTTGGATTTTGCTACAATATTGAGGCATAATATTCATAATAATCCAATATATTTAAAATTTCTTCATATTATAAATGAAGTAGCATAACCACATACAGTGGGGCTGATGTACATGGAACCTGTCAAGGCTCAAAAGCCTTTGTTAACATAAGGGCTTTGAGTGCAGTGCGAGCTCAAGTGTCAAATTTATCAGTTGATCATAGCTCAAATTTAGGTTATGGTTATCAGACTTTTGGGCCCCATATCCCGGGCTGGGCAAGGTTGACTCAGTCTTTCATCCCTTCAGCGGGTCGATAAAATGAGCTCCAGGCCTGCTTGAGAACTTAACACTGGGGGTTTTGTGTCTAGCTGTCCACCTGACCAGAACATCTGCTCATGCACCCCAGGGCGTAAGGTCTCGTATACTGAGATGGGTACAGTAAGCCCATGGGCTTTTGCACCACTGAGTTAAGTTTATCAGACTTTTGTGTAAGAGAGCTGGAAGTGTTCAATATGAACAATTGCATTGTTTTAAACTTTTTCAATATCAAAGCAACTGATTTCAGCATTCTCAATATAAAAAAGTAAATAAATCAATCAGAGAAGCAAAGATTTAAACACAAGCAATTCTTTTTGTAATTAAAATT
Source organism: Trichonephila clavata (assembly GCA_019973975.1). Classification (NCBI taxonomy): domain Eukaryota; kingdom Metazoa; phylum Arthropoda; class Arachnida; order Araneae; family Nephilidae; genus Trichonephila; species Trichonephila clavata. The sequence continues at coordinate 105,783 of BMAO01038371.1, read as the reverse complement.
CCAAATTTTTTCTTTTGACTTTTCGATGTTAAATTACATAAAAAAATAAGCAAAAAAATTATTTTGAATATATATATATATAATATATTATTATTGCCCAGTGGCTGAGAGTGGTTAGTGCGTCACGCTTCCACACCACAGGTCCGTGGTTCAAACCCTGGGTCGAGCAAGGTCAACTCATCCTTTCATTCCTTTGGTGGGTCGATAAATGAGTACCAAGCTTGCTTGGGAACTTAACACTGGGGGTTTCGCATCAGACTGAGCACTTGACTGGAACATCTGCTGAAGCACCTCAGGGCCCAAGGTCACATATACTGAGTTGGCCACAGTAGGCCATGGCCCTCATGAGCTGTTGCCACACGGAGTTAATAATTGTTATTAGTGCATTTCTGTTTATTCGTAAATTTGCAATGTGCAATGCATTTTTTATCAATTTACATCCAAGCTAAATGGACATGGTATTTCTACTAGTAGAATTTTTGTGCTCAGTTATATTTTCTCAAACTATTGTATATATATAATTTATTAAGGTTTTTTTTAAAATTTTCATATAGTATTTAAAACACATTAATATTATTGTATATACTATGTACAGAAAGCTATCTTAAAGTTGTTGTAAAGCTTTGTTATCATCATAGTCACCATCATATAACTTTTTTCTTACTATCAAAATTATCCCTCTTGCTGCATATCACACAATTTCCATGAACAATGTAGAAGTAGCTGAATTTGTGCAATTGGTGATTTCCATGGGGATACATTTTTTCTGATTATTTAGTTGTGCAACATGCTATGTTCTTGTTCATGTTTTTTATGATCTAATTCTATATTGAAAAAAAAAATTTGTACATTTTAACTTTAAAGCACATGTAGATTTGAAATAAGTAATTTTTTAAAAAAATGACACGGCAAGAGGGTTATTTTGTTAAAAACAAAAGTTTAAATAATCATGTTATACAGTTAATTAAATAAACTTACTTGTTATATGCTTAATATATGTTTATTATAAATGTTTTATTCATGTTTAAGTGGATGGTTTTATTTTACTGCAATGTAAAACAAAATAACTGCAGGAATTAAAACAAGTGATGTACTTTAAAGATATCTTTTTGTATTAATTACCTGTAAACAATTAGATCTCTCTCTGTGTATATATAACATTTCATGTAACTTAAATGTTAATGTCATTAAATGTAAGTTTAATTCTCCTTTAAATATATATAAATGTTAAACAAAAAGGATTGATATGTTTATACACACAAGCATAATCATTCACAATTCATTTTTTATATATATAATCTGGGAAAGGATAAGTGTATTAAAAGATTAGTTTTCAAGAACATTAAGATATGAGGTTTAGAATCCTCTTTCACAATTTTAATACAACTGGTTACTAGCTTTTGATCCAAAAGCAAAGTGTAGATTTTGTTCCTTTGCTAAACTTACTTAAAATAAATACTATTGGGGTAATATATATATATATAGGTGTTATTATAAATTATTTAAAATCTTCATAAATTTTGTATGTTAAATTTTTGTTACCCATGTTTTTATATTTACAAATTATTAATGGATGTTAGAAACATTTTTTTTTTCATAATTCATAAAATAGTTCAAAGTCCTTTTCACAAAATTTTATCAATTCTCAAGTAAAGTTAAGTATTTTACCCAAATTTGGAATGATATTTATTATGGTAATTATAATGTTAACTATGATGTGTTGCTATTATTATTTTAAAATTATTACAAGAAATATGAATGTATGTAATAAAAAGTAATATTCATCTCCTTTCTAAAAACAAGCTGGATTTTGAATATCCAATTTAAAAAGTAGGATAAATATCTATTTTTTCCCCAACAAAAGAAGATGTGTTGAGAACAGGAAATAATCAGCCAATGGTGATAATGACATAATCGGAGCCCTAGGTATATTCAGTAGAACAGTATTTCATTCAGAAAAATCAGTTTTTCATTCCAGAAATTATTTTCTATAAGTCTTTTTTTGTTGATTGGAAGAAACAAACTAACTTTTCGTCTGTTGTGTTTGTATTAATTATAAATACAACTTTTATTAAGTTAATTTTAAAAAGAGAGTTATTAAAATTCAATTTTATGAATACTAAAAATATCAAAAAACCGTTTTAAACATTAAAATAAAATCTTCCAAGTGATATATTGGTGAATCTCTCATTTGTAAACCAAAATTATTCTATTGGAAATCTTACTAATCCAATAAAATAAATAACTATAAAAAGAAACTGAATATCATTTTTAATGCATCAAATTAATGGCAAAGCTATTCTGTTTCCCAAATTATCAATGAGTTGTTGCAAAATACACTATAGCAGCATTGACTTATGTATTGCTTAAAATTATTATAATTTCTGATTAGAACTGCTCTGCTAAGAATTTGATGTTTGGTAAAAAAACAATTCATGTAAATAATAGTTTTTTACATTTTCTGGGGAAAAGAGTAATTTTCATTACTTTGCATGTTATTGGAAAAAACAAATGAAAAGGATTATTATTGAGTGTTCAAAGAATAATTTTAATAGTTTTAATTTTAAAACCTCCATTCTGAGAAGCATTTTTTATTTTTCTTCCCATCTAAACTGCTGCAGAAGTTTATAAAAAGTTCTCTTAATTAAATGATGGAAATGTTTTAAAAGAATTTAGAGATTGCAAAAGAAATTTACGTTTGTATTTATTATATGTGTGATAACAGCAACAAAAACGAATAAGTGTTTTTAGTTAATGAAATAATTCTTATGCATATTCACCAAACCTTGTGCAGGTTTATTAATTTAGCAAAAAGGAATCTTTAATAGCATTGTAATTGACAATATGCAATAGCAATTCCTTCTTAAAAGTTACTAATTTATTACTTTCACCCTACTTTTCTATTATTTGCTATTTTTATGTCCAATATCAGATTTATTAATTTAAATCCGGTATGGGTATTACGTCGATCGCGATCGACCGGTGGACCGCCAAAACATTTTGTGGTGACCGTCTGAAGATTTTAGCAGATAGTAATTATAGACTGAAATATTCAAGATTGGCTGAAGTATATGCAGAGTAAGTCTTCTACTGACTATAATAACAAAGACTAACTTTAGATAAAAATGTTTTATTATTTTTCTGTGTTTTGAACCGTTTAATAATAAATACATCATTAGGTATTATTATATTTGTTACTGTTATTATTATGTTTGTATCTTGCAATTTGCTTCAAGTGCGGTTTTAAAAGTTTTAATTTTTTTTATTTCAGTTGTGTAGGTAAGTACATATTCCATATTTATTATTAAAAAATTGTAGACCTTTTCCTACGACACTGGGAGCACAGAAGTATTTTTCTAGGGGGGGGCGGAAAGTCTACCATTCTCATATACTCCAATACACAGCAAAACATTATGACCACCCCTACATTTTGCAATGAACTCGCCTGAATGACGTGGAAGGCACGTGATCAGGTGGAAGTGATATTTAACTGCTGCTGGAGAGTCTGAAGAATCATTCTTTCACTTACTTCTGAATGTGATGGGAAATGCTGCGAATCTAAGCGACTTTGATAGAGGGCAGATTGTAATGGCTCGAAACAAGTATTTCCGAAACTGCACGACTCGTGGGTTGTTCGCGATCTACAGTTGTTAGTACTTATGCAAAGTGGATAAATGACGGTGAAACCAGCAGTAGACGACATGGTGTTGGACGTCCACACGCTATCAAAGAAAAAGGTCGTCGGAGACTGTCTCGCATGGTGAAGCAAAACCGGAGCCAGACAGTGGCTCGGCTGACAGCCCAATACAATGCAGGGCCAAGTAGAATAGTATCGGAGCACACTGTTCAGCGGATACTGTTGGATATGGGGCTACGCAGCAGACGTCCCACTCGTGGGCCTTTGCTGACCAAGCGTCATCGCCAACTGCGCCTGCGCTGTGTGACTGGTCCATGGATCATTGGGAGAGAGTTGCCTGGTCAGATGAATCACGGTTTGTCATTCATCACGCCGATGGTCGTGTCAGGATACGCCGTCTTCCAGGCGAACAGTTGCTCCCTCAATGTACAGTAGGTCATACACAGGCCGGTGGTGGCGGTATTATGCTCTTGGGTGTGTCTGGGACCCGTGGTTGTGGTAGAGCAGACCATAAATGCTACAGGGTATCTGAACATCATTGCAGACCAGTTGCACCCTTACATGGCCTATTTTTCCAGCTGGAAATGGAATGTCCCAACAGGACAACGCCCGTATCACAAGGCTAAAATTGTGTTGGAGTGGTTCCAGGAACATGATGCTGAATTCCAGTTAATGTCCTGGCCGCCTAACTCACCGGATCTCAATCCGATAGAACACATTTGGGATGTCATCGGACGGCAGCTAAGAGTTCAAAGACCACCAATTCGCAATATCTCGGATTTGCGTGACCGTTGCTTAAACATCTGGTACAATCTGTCTCCGGCCATCTACCAAGGACTTGTGGCATCCATGCCAAGGCGGGTTGAAGCTGTGTTGCGCGCCAAAGGTGGGCCAACTCGTTATTGACAGGTGATCATAATGTTTTGGCTCTTGAGTGTATATAACTAATATTTGAATGCAAATTTAATCAATTTTTAATTTTGGGAGAGGTGAAGAGAGGTTATTCCCGTAAATATTATCTGAAAATCTGGGAATTGCATTTTATATGCTAACTAACTGCCAACACTGTACTGTTATGTGTTGACCGTCGTCCTTGTCTAAGCCTAGGCCCACAATCATTTAGTCGAATGGCTGCAGTCAATAGAGCCAGGTTTGTGGGATTGTGAGTCACACATTTATTTGTTACAGTTTACCGTTTATAACAGTATTTCAAATTCTAAATGGCAACTGCCAACAGTGTACTGGTTTGTGATGACCGTCGTCCAAATGTAAGCATAGACCTTTTTCACCATATGCAATCATTTAGTCGAAAGACCGGCAGTGAATAGAGCCGGTTTATGCCTAGGTTTGTGGGATTGTTAGTCACACACATTTATTTATTATGCGGCTTACCGTTTATAATAGTATTTGGCAATTGAATGATGTATACCGTTTACTTTTATGGGTCACAGGTGGGGCTTACTTTTGCATAAATGCCTAACAAAGTCTTAAGACGTCCCTGGGGATACTATAATGCTGACCACCGTAAATGCAATACCCTGAAGGAAGCACGCATATAACATGAAATTTACAACATGCATTAGCGGAGGTGAGGTATGCAAATGATTAGAATTTCAGCGCAGACACACATCACGTGCGCTTGTGCGCCACCTCAATCGCTATTTAAGGCTTGGAGATTTTGACGGTTTCAAGTTCGGCAACTGTGTTTCTCTTGTGCTTTTTTCAAAAAACGATCAGTTACGTCTCGTAGAAAACAGCGACCAGCTTTTGATCAAGTATCCGAGATCGACAGAGGAAGGATAGTGGCCTACCGAGATTGTGGATTATCTTTCAGAAAAATCGGTAGTCGTGTTGGACGAAACCAAACAACTGTAATGCGGATATGTGACCGTTGGATGCAGGAGGGTACGACGGACCGACGTGGATGATCACATCCACCTGAGTGCACCACTTCACGTAAGGACAAGCAAACTGTGCGCATGGCAGTGACGGATCGCTCAGTCACATCACGAACCATAGCACAGCACATTGAGTCTGTAACGCATCTTTCAGTGTCTGCGCGTACCATTCGACGCCGTTTACAGCAGAGTGGTTTCTCCACTAGACGTCCATTGCTTGGTCTACCCTTGACGCAGATTCTCCGCCGCCAATGGTGCGCTGAAAGAAGGATGTGAGCGGCAGAATGGAATGAAGTTGTCTTTACTGACGAGTCACGCATCTGTCTGCAACACCACGATGGTCGGATTCGAGTCTGGAGACACCGTGGAGAGAGGATACTGAACAGCTGCGTTATGCACCGCCACACTGGTCCTGCACCAGGTATTATGGTATGGGGCGGTATTGGATATCACTCTCGTACTCATCTAGTACGCATTACCGGTACTTTAAACAGCCATCGCTACTTCTCCGAGGTGTTGGAGCCAATTGTCCTTCCTTGCCTTCAGGGCTTGGCCACAGCCATATTTCAAAAGGATAGTGCGCGACCACACGTGGCACGCTTTGTCCAAAGGCTCTTTGTCAATCACCAGATTGAATTGCTTCCCTGGCCGACTCGCTCTCCGGATCTTTCGCCGATAGAAAACATGTGGTCCATGGTTGCTCAACGATTGACCCAGATTACACCCCCAGCTCTCACACCAGATCAACTTTGGCAACGTGTGGAAGCTGCTTGGTCTGCTGTACCCCAAGAACACATCCAAAGTCTCTGAATCAATACCGAGGCGTGTGGCAGCGGTGATCTCCAACAATGGTGGCTACTCTGGCTACTGATTCTGGCAGGAACCACACTTCACAGAAGTCTATAAATTTAATCATTTGATACTTGGTGAACATGTTATCTACAAAATAAATTTTATTGTGCTATCTCTTGTCTTTCTTGGTGTTGCATTTACGGTGGCCAGCAGTGTAGTTTAAATGTTCTTCAACATGCTGAAATCTACTCCACCAAGTCATAATATCCAGGTTTTCTTGAAGAAATTTTTTCGAGAAACCTCAAAGAAGCAATGTTTATTATAGAAACGATGTTCACCAATATGTGTAATATCTCAGAAAACCTGTCAGAAAAAAGAAAACACACATCCTTAATAAATAAAATTTGTATCAATACTAAATTCGGGGAATTTATTGACACAATTATTGGCATAGGTTGTAAATAGGTCGAGTAGGTCTTTATGTAAATATGCTCCTCAAATTACTTTTCATTTTCTTTATGGAAAAAACGTCTATATGAACATAACATTTATATTGTTCTCGAAAGGTTGCACTGTTTCATAAATTTTTTTTTGCTTACTTTTATGTAATTTTCTTAATATTAAAAATATGTTAATCTGGTTAAACATCCCACCCTTTTCGTTTGCCGATAGTTGACTTTTGCTTTAAAAAACGTAGGCATCTTTAATTTCTCTAGAAAGACTATTCTTAGAATTGATAGACAAAGCAAGATCGGGAGGTGGACGAATGATTGTAATACCATCGTGCATTTATGTCTGACGAATTCTGATAGTAATAGATCAAGCACAAGATAGAGAAATATTGTAGTAAAAATTGGCATCAGTAATTTTGCGCATTACATTACAAATACAGTTAAACCTGTTTTTGTGCGGTAGATAGGGATCGCACAAAAAAATATTCCAAAATTTCATAAATCCTTACATATAACAAATAAATTTGTCGAAATACTATAGGATTTTTTTTATGCGGTGGAGAGGGACCGCATAAAAAAAGTCGCACTTAGAATACGCCAATTATTCACGAAATTCACCAGAAAGTATTTCCAAAACAAAATAAATAATTAAATTTCACTTGGAAACATTTTTAAATTATTTAGTTTCTCGTCGTATACATGGAGAAATTTTCAAAATGCACGTACATAATTCACTGCTACTCGTCGTAATTCAAAGCTCTCATCTTCCTGTGATGAATAAGTTCAAAATCGCTTTCGTCACTTGAAGATACTTTTTTGGCCTCATAAAGTAAGAGAGAAATTTTTACGACGAAATTGGTTGATCAGTTGCTTGTAAATGTCACGATAACCAGATATGCATGATTGAAGCTCTTTTTGAAATTTCATACTCCTTTCGGGGTTGGTATCTACTTGGAAAATGCTTTTTCAATTTGATGGAAATCTGTATCCCTGCATATATCTTATCCGCTCTCAAAGAATCTGGTTCTTCTTGTCCGACTTTAGCCAAAAAATGTTATGACAACCTTCCTAACATCAATAATATTAATATTCAAAATCTCAATAATTACTACCCAGAGCCTAATATTAAAAGACCCAGGAGAATTCTCCTGGATTTCTTATAATCCCCTCTAGCATTCAGCCTAGTCACTCACCGGTGGTGAGTGACCATAGCTAAATTCTATCCTTTTTAATTTTTATTTTCAATAGTTTTTTCTACCTGCATTTCCTACACAGGCTAGCTTTTTCTAGACCCCACCCATTTTTCTAGTTCCGACGTTTCATTGCAACCAATAGAGTACCTGCTCACAGAGACCCATCAGCCAATAGCAGCCAAGCCATTCAAAATTATCACAAGATCATCCCTCACCAACTCAGACTTTCCTGAATCAGATACAATAGCCACGCCTACTTGCCTAGTACAGCCAACCAATCTAGGGAATCATTTCTCAATAAAGGTCCCACAACAACAGGCCACATTCAACAATCCAGATATGGGATGGAGGAACGCTTCGCGTTCCGTTTCCCAGTGACGAACAGCGTTATTATTAATAGAAAACATTTCAGCGGCGCCAAAGCCGTTGAAATTCATACACCGCAGAAAAAAGATCCACAAGAATAAAATCCCATATAAAAGGACCGCACAAAAACAGGTTCTACTGTATTCGTTTTTCGAATATTACATTGTCTGGTTTCCCAATTCCATGGTGGTTTCCATGAATAGTAGGTGCATATTTCTCCAAGCGATATCAAACTATCAACTAGGAAAACAATTAAGATTTAAGACATTAACAAATTAAACGTATTTACTGGCACGGCACAAAAACATTATGATCCAAGAGTTGAAGATTGAATTCGTAATAGCATTTGCAGAAAATTTCATTGCATATATCAGGGGTGGCAAACCTTTTTGATCAACGTGCAATTTTTTCTAAAGAAGTGCTGAACAAGGTACAGTCAATTAACAAGGTCAAATAATTTTCAATTGTGATTATTGGGAAAATAATCAAACGAAATACTAACAACACCAAACTCTTTATTTGCTTCGAAAAAACACCTTTTGCACTGTACAGTTGTAAATGCTTTAATTATCGTGTATAATTCAAATCATGAAGTAACATTACCGTGACTTCTATTGTTGTAGATTGGACGACAAATAACATATATTAAGATTGTAAGATGTTACTTTTAGCAGAACGCAATCTGAAATGGAGTCATCTGCCAAACGGTTTCTAAACAATTAATTATTTTTACTGTGATTCACTTTTTGACGAAAGGATTTGTTTCAAAATGCCGTTTTACAATCGATGTTCTGCATACCACTATTCAAGACCATAAAACACCCACCGCTTTGTCGCCTTTATACTAATAAGTACATATTTCTAGATTCGCCGAATTTGAAATTCTCTGTTACACTTACTGTCTTGCACTTTTTCTTCATTTGCTGAACTAGCCGTATTAAATAACAGGTAAAAATTGGAAATTTTTCACAAATAAACTTTTAAAGTACAGTTGTATCAATGAAAGTGACTTTGCTATGCATAGACAAACTTTGCATCATAAGCAATTGTAGCCCACTACTTAACTAATGCAAAACAATAACAAACGAGAGTACTCCCCGCTGCCCCGTGTGGCCGCGGTAGCCGAGTGGTCTAGGCATCGGATCGTGGCTAGCATGTCATGAGTTCGATCCCAGTACCACTGAAGACCCGCTATGTAGGAGAGCGATGCACGTAAAATCTGTCGAGAGCTCAAACGACCTCCCGTTGATGTGGTGTGGTAGTTAGGAGAGAGGGGTGCCAGCTCAGGTGTCGTCCGCGTCACTTGACCATGGTTCAAAATTACGCGGACCATCCCCAAAAGCCCTCGTTTAGCTGAACAGTGGGGCGTTAATATTCACTCACTCACCCCGCTGCCCGCGACCGATCACTCAAGTTTGTTCGTAATACTTCACCGTGCACTTTGTTATTTTTAAATAAAATGCAAACCATTTTAGCCACTGGTGTACCCAAAATATTGTGTCGCGTGCCACTAGTTCACCATCCCTGGTATATATCGTATCATAATTAACAGTCTGGTGATAAACTGGAAGTTTTCGATATTCAGACCAAAACTACAGAAAACGCATTGGATTTCCGCAATGCACCTTAAACGTTGTTCTCTAAAATTGGTTTTAAATTCAAGGGGCAAAACTTTCCTGAAGCATTTCAATTTTCCTAGGACAGTGAGTTTAAAAATACTCAGCATTAATAGTGTTATTAAATGTCAATATCAAGAGTAATATGACACACCTATAAAATTTATATAAATGAATCCAACTTTCAGAATAAATATTTAATTATCAGGGGTTTGTTCAATAAAGCACACTGCTGGCCACCGTAAATGCAACACCAAGAAAGACAAGAAATAGCACAATAAAATTTATTTTGTCGATAACATGTTGACCAAGTATCAAATGATTAAATTTATAGACTTCTGTGAAGTGTGGTTCCTGCCAGAATCAGTAGCCAGAGTAGCCGCCATTGTTCGAGATCACCTCTGCCACACGCCTCGGCATTGATTCAAAGAGCCTTTGGATGTGTTCTTGGGGTACAGCAGACCAAGCAGCTACCACACGTTGCCAAAGTTGATCTGGGGTGGCAGCTGGGAGTGTAATCTGGGTCAATCGTTGAGCAACCATGGACCACATGTTTTCTATCGGAGAAAGATCTGAAGAGCGAGCCGGCCAGGGAAGCAATTCAATCTGGTGATTGACAAAGAACCTTTGGACAATGCGTGCCACGTGTAGTCGAGCATTATCCTGTTGAAATATGGCTGTGGCAAAGCCCTGAAGGTAAGGAAGGACAACTGGATCCAACACCTCGGAGATGTAGCGCTGGCTGTTTAAAGTACTGGCAGTGCGTACTAGAGGAGTGCGAGAGTGATATCCAATACCGCCCCATACCGTAATACCCGGTGCATAACGCAGCTGTTCAATTTCCTCTCTCCACGGTGTCTCCAGACTGGAATCCGACCATCGTGGTGTTGCAGACAGATGCGTGACTCGTCAGTAAAGAGAACTTCATTCCATTCTGCCGCTCACATCCTTCTTTCATCGCACCATTGTCGCTGAAGATGTCTGTGGCTGTAGAGGGTAGACCAAGCAATGGACGTCTTACGGACAAACCACTCTGCTGTAAACGGCGTCGAATGGTACGCGCAGACACTAAATGATGCGTTACAGACTCAATGTGTTGTGCTATGGTTCGTGATGTGACTGAGCGATCCTTCACTGCCATGCGCGCAATTTGCCTGTCCTCACGTGACGTGGTGCACTGAGGTGGATGGGATTGACCACGTCGGTCCGTCGTACCTTCCTGCATCCAACGATCACATATCCGCATTACAGTTGTTTGGTTTCGTCGAACACGACTACCGATTTCCCTGAAAGATAATCCACACTCTCGGTAGGCCACTATCCTTCCTCTGTCGAACTCGGATACTTGATCAAAAGCTGATCGCTGTTTTCTACGAGACATAACTGATTGTTTTTTGAAGAAAAAAAACACAAGAAAAACACAATTGCCGAACTTGAAATCGTCGAAATCTCCATGCTTTAAATAGCTCTTTGAGGTGGCGCCACAGGCGTGTGTGACCTGTGTCTGCGCTGAAATTCTAATCATTTGCATATCTCACCTCCGCTAATGCATGTTGAAAATTTCATGTTATTTGCGTGTTTCCTTCAGGGTGTTGCATTTACGGTGGCCAGCAGTGTAGCTAAACACAGTCTGTACAGCAAAAAATTTACACACGAGGCTTTTTTATACAAACATTTACTCTCACACAGAAGAAAAATATTATGAATATGATGTCTGTACGAAGAGTTTTCCTCGAAAATGTTATCTAAGTTTACATTCACATGTTCATACAAAAGAGAAGCCTTATGTGTGTTTGTTTTTTATGCATTAAAACATTTGCCTTCAAAAACACTTTACTCAAACATTCACTTATTCATTTGAGAGATAAGTTCTATGTATGTGATACATGTGGTAATGAATTTTCTCACAGAAGGAATTTGAATGTGCATTTAAGCATTCCTAAAGAGGAAAAAGTTTCATGTTTGTGACATTTGTAACAAATTATTTTCTCTGAAAACAAATTTAAGTTCACATTTGCTCTCTCATATCAATAATAAGCCTTTTGTTTGTCAAAAGTGTGTGTGTGGTGAATCTTTTTATCTGAAAAATCATTTTAATAGACATTCTCTTATTTATTCAGAAGTAAAGCCTCATGTTTGTACAATATGTATTAAAGCATTTGCTCGTAAATATGGTACACAAACATTTACTTATACTATAACAAAACCTTACGCGCGAGTGTGATGTGTGTAGTAAAGCATTTTCAAATAAGAGTAATTTGAATACTCACATGCAGTGCCGGTTTATCCATTGGGGAGGGCGCCCAGAGGCCCTACAATCTGGACAACCAGATTTCTTCGCCCAGAGCCCAAAATGAGCTTAAACCGGCACTGCTCACATGATTATTCATTCTAAAGATAGACATTATGTTTGTGGTTTTTGTGATAAAGTTTTTACAGTAAAAAAAATCTTTTTAAGTTTCATCAACTTACTCATGCAATTGAAAAAAAGAAGGATTATGATACTGTAGTCTCTACGTAAGAATAGAAAATCCTTTTTTTGCTGCAGTGCCGATTTAAGCCCATTTCGGACCCCGGACGCAGTTCCACAGGCTCCCTTGGCACTGAAGGATTGGAATTTACAACCAGAAAATCTGGTTAAGTCCAGCTTATCCGGGCCCCTGGGAGCCCACTCCAAGCACTGTTTTGCCGTGCGACATTTTGTTATTATTGTAATGATTTGTATAAATTTATTATTCTATGTAGTTTAGGGAATGAAGTGAAATTAATAATGAACGTGGAAACCTTTTTTTACCAATCGAAAAGTCCTTTAACATTAAATTTTAGCTGTTTGATTTTTTTTTTTTGCGTATGTAAAAAAATATTTTATATTTTATCTCTTACTCTGTGATGTTAAATGGATTTGTAACATATTTTAATGTAATTTCGCCTGTTTATTGAGTATTTATAAATTTTAAGGATGCAGCACACATACGTATATATAGGTACCTTTGTGTCAACCGTATATCACTTGAAAATTACAACAGATTTTTATTTGGCTTTGAGATAAAACAAATTGACATTAATTGTAAAATCTAAGTGTGGCAATTAATCACTGTGTATCTATGTAAATAAATAAAATTGAAGTGTTTGTTTGTAATTTCAAATTAGCAGCTTTTTACTAAATGCATTTAAAGGTATGTAAGGTACTTATATCAAAAAATCAATTTTTAAATTTTTTGTCTGTATGTCTGTTTGTTCCGGCTAATCTCGGAAACGGCTGGTGCGATTTTAAAAATTCTTTCACCAATGGAAAGCTACATTATCAGCGGGTAACATAAGGTATATTTTATCTCCGTATTCCTACGGGAACGGGAACTATGCGGGTAAAACCGTGGGACGTTGCTTACTCCCCGCTAAGTTGGCGCAAAATTATGCATTTGGTCAATAATGGAAATTTTAATAAAAATTTTCTTACATTTGTAGCAAATAACTGAAACAAAGTGTAATTTGGCATCTTTACAAAAAGCAATTTTTTAAATGGTTTTTTTTATTAAATGTCTAACATTTATTACGTTACGTTTATTAAATGTCAAACTCAAACTTTGAGAAATATCGCCAAGTTGGCTAAGAAGTTGTCTATTCCGACAATCCCAGATATTTTAATGCAAATTTTCTCCCACTTTTTAAAGAGGGAAACGAAATAAAGTTTTAACGAATTGCGCACGCATGATATTGAAAATTCTATAGTAATATTAATTGACAGTTTCATAAAAAGTTTTGATTTATTGTCCATAAAATCAACATTGAAAATTTAAACGACGTGCGGAGGAGGGAGGGAAATGTATTATAAAAAAAATTAAGAGGAAGAAAAGTAGAACAAATGGAAGATGAATTATATATCAAACGTAGATACTTTCGATTTTTAAAAATATTAATAGTTAAAGTTATTAAATTTTTGTTGTTAATTATTATAATAAATTACGTTTTCAGTTTTTTAAAATTAAGCTCAATTTTAGAATTTTTAAATTTTATTGGTTCCAGTCCAGCAATAAAAAAATTACCATATTATAATATTTACTTTCTAATGATAATGATTACGACTTTGACAGTTATTTAAAGACATCAACGCGAGCGAAGCCGCGGGTAAAAGCTAGTAGTTAATATGAAAGTAGCAATATATATGTGTACTTATATAGCTATAGTTTGATATTTACAATTTTTTCGTTGCTAAGTGTGCAATATCTGTCACTAAAATCTGAGAAATAATATTCTTATAATTTTCCAAAATTTATTCTTGGTAAGTCGACCACAATGCTCCGCCAGTGCCGCTGATAAACAAATAAAACTTTTTCTATAGCTGTATTGCCGGCTCTACCACGAATTTTGCTATCAAATGAAGAATATGTATAAAGAGTGAACAATGGACCTACACTTTATGCATTAACATTCTACTTTTCTTAGAGTGTGTTATACTATTGGGAAACCGGAACTTATTTTGATTTTTCAATAACTATTAAAAATTCAAGATATTTTCATTCAACTTATTCTAACAAAAAAAAAAATTTCGAATTTTTTAAAATGAATTTTAAGAAATTTGAAATTTTTTTTTTGCTTGATTGATAGAACCATATTCGGCCTGCTACCGCCCCCCTGTTTTGGCCACCCGCGTGCGGTGCACACCTGCTAGGCATTTAAAAAGATATTCCTGTTACTTATTCCGTATTATCAGATATCGTGAGCAAGTTTTTAAGGCTGTCTTCTGCTCATGTTAAAGAATAGGACTCAAACTCGGAATATTTTTTCATACATAAAAGTATTCGAACATTAATATTGTATTCTGGCTTCATTATCCTGTAGAGAATCAAGTTTTTTTTTATCATATTACTCATTTTTATCCTAGTTGACACACTTTTTTCTTTTATAAAATGTGTTTCGCATTTTCCTCTCCTATACCGTAATGTTAAATGAACTATCTCTTTACATTTTAAAAGGAAACTATGAATAAATTTAGGTATACGTTCGGAACCGTGACTTTAAAAAAAACGTATAAAGGGATAATTCTCATTATAATTAGTGTCACTTTGATTATAATACATGTATTAAATTGTTTTAAGAATACCTATTACAGTAAAATATTATTTAAATGCATTATTTTATCAAAAAATGAACTTAGATTAAATTTTTTAAACTTTCTCCTTTCATGAAAAGTGCTTCTATAATAATAATATTTTGCTCATATAAAGCCAAGATTTCTGCAGAAGGCCTGAACTAGGATTTTCGTAAAATTCACATTATTTTCAGAATTACTACCAATTGAAATAATTATCGGTGTTTTTTTAAAAAATTTCTCCACTCTGTTATATTAAAATATGGATAAATCCACTTCTAATTTATATATTTAAAAAATTCTAGTTCAGGCCTGTACCACAAGGTCTGGGGTATATATAGGCAAAATATTATTATTATGCAAGCATTTTCCATAAAAGGAAAATGTTTTGAAAATAGGTAATTCTATGTTCACATTTTTTGCCAAAATATTGCATCTAAATAATTTTTTACACTAATAATATTCTTTATACATGTATTCTAATCTAAGTGACGCTAAATATCATAAAATTTATCCATTTATACGCTTTTGCAAAATAACAGTTCCGAACGCGTATCATTTTGCAATCTATTCCAATTTAAAAATTGGAAAAAGTAAAAAAATAAGTTTTTAATTATCTTATTACTTAAAAGTAAGTATTAGTTAAAAGTAACATATGAACAATTCAATACTTATATTGAGGGGGGGCGATAAAAATTATGATTGAAATTTGGGTAGTGAATACTGAGGTGCCCTGTCTTAATCTTATCATTCAGTATTTCATAGGTTTTCCCAAATTATTTTAGCTCATAGTTTTTTAGAATTGCTTTGTGTCTTTCTTTCTTTCTTCGAGTATTTTTGCTAAAATGTGATTTTCTTTCAAAATATTTGGTATTTGAAAACTTTATCTTTGCATAGTTTTATTTTAAGTATGCTGTAATGTTAATGTGTGATTGAAATAACATTTAAAAATGAATATTAGGATAGTTGACTTATAATTCTATACTAAAATAAACCCTTAGTTTGGAATTTATCATTACAAAAAAAGATTTTAAATTAATTAGAGTTAAATTACTGAGAAAAACTTTTTAAAAATTTATTGTTTTTTTATTATTTTCAAGTGCCAAATATTTTTGAAATATTCTGGATATACAAATGTGTGAAATTCTTTTTTAACTCCATTACTTATGTGTGAGCTAAACAGTTATGTGTGTAATTCACATACGTGGTAATAATATATACATATGTGTGAATTATATATTTTTAAAGTATATGATATAGTTTATTTAGTGCATTTTAAGAAAAATAAGCCGAGATATGTAAGCTGTGTTAATTTTTCAAACTTATATTTTGAATATTGTTCTATTCCGAACCTGATATCATTATTTCAAGAGCAAAAATTTAAGAAATCTAAAACTTAGCAAATTATATACATTATAACTCTCACATGTAATGAATGTTACGAAGTACATATACACGAATTTCCACTTAGTTAAATAGATTACACAGGGAGGGGGATTTAGCACTTTTATTTGCTTAGTGTTGTAGTAATTTTACTTTTCAAGCAATGGAGTGAGGGAATATTAACGTCGCACTATTCAACTGCTCTAGGATTTTTGATGATGGACCTCGTAATTTTGAACCATGGTCAAGTGATGAGGACGACACCTGAGCTCCACCTCTCCTAACTACCACACCAACGGGAGGACGTTTGAGCTCCCGTCAGATTTAACGTGCATCGCTTCCCTACGCGGTGAGTTTTCAGTTGTACAAGGCTCGAACTCATACGACACGAATACGTTACCTTGACTACTACCGCAGCCACCTTAAGTAATGGAATATTTATGTTTAATACACTTTTCACTTCATTTTGCATTGTTTGAGTTCAAATTGGCCCGCAATACGTGAACAGAGAAATTGTTGCCTCCAAATGTTGAGTTTACCGTTTCTCGTTAGTCTTTATTCAATACTTGCATTTATTTCTATTTTAAATCTGGCAACTCAGTTAAATTGTTTTCATAATTTTAAATCTGATCGGAATGAATAGTTTGTGCTAAAAAGCTAGTATGAAGGGCAAGTGAATGTTGTATTCATTTCAAAGATGTGCATTTCAGTTTATTTTTATAAATTGTTTAATTAATTTTTCTCCATGTGTGAGATAATAAACTGAACTTTCAAGAATCTCAAGCAAAGGTTCACAGTCATCACACGAACATAATAAGGAAACTAATTCCATTTATCAAATTTAGTAAAGTTTTATGTGAAAGTAATTCAATTATTTGTGAAAAATAGAACTGTGATCCTCTATTAGGATTGTAGAGTGCTTACGTATAGCATGGGGAATGTGTAGGGGATTTGAAAATTTCTACCGAAGTCCAGTTTTTGTTTCACTTCCCTTCAGAATCATGTTTTGATTATTGAACAGTATTTCAGTATAAAAGTAAAATTTGTACTGAAATTTACTTCCTTAAATCTTTAGTTATTGTTTGAAAAGTAATTTTGTATAGTAGACCCATATACCATAATGAGTGAACAAGACACAAATTTAAATCTTCCGATGGAACATAGTGGTCATCTTCCAAAAAAACCTTTTGTGTGTTATACATGTAATAAAAGATTTAAATATGAAAGGGCATTATCCAAGCATTCTTTTACTCATGCTGAAGGAAAAGCCTATGTCTGTGATATTTGCAACAAAATATTTAAATATAAAAGTGCATTAACCAAACATTCTCATACTCATGTTGAAGAAAAAGCCTATGCCTGTGATATTTGCAACAAAAAATTTTCTCAACAGAATCACATAATGAAGCATTTGCTTACACATACAAAAGAAAAACCTCATGCTTGTGTAGTGTGTGGCAAAAGATTCTCCCTTAAAGGTACTTTACGTACACATTTACGTATTCATACCCAAGAAAAACCTCATGTTTGCGAAGTGTGTAACAAATCATTTTCTCAGGTGAATAGTTTAAATGATCATATGCGTACTCACTCCAATGAAAAAGCCTTTGTATGTCATATTTGTAACAAAGCATTTCGAATAAAAAGTACCTTACGAGGTCATTTACGAACACATACAAAAGAAAAGCCCCATGTGTGTAATATTTGTAACAAAGCCTTTACTCGTAAAGGTAGTTTGAAGTTACATTTACTATTACACATAAATTAACTTTTTTTATTGAATGTGACAAAGGATTTATAAGAAAAGGTTAGTTATAGTTTCATTATTTAGATAATCATTTGAATGAAACCCTTGCATTAGTGAAGTGTATAGCAAAGGATTTTGTGCTCAGAATACTTTTAAAAATTTACAATTTCAAAACATTTATGAACGCATAAAGTAGAAACTGTTAGTGTGATAAATTCTATATATGTAATTAATTGAATAGAGAATGTTATATGTACATAATCATGCATTGGGAATGTCTAATGTGTTTAAAATACAAGAAAATATAGTTTTTAAGAAAGTAACATCCACTTGTTTTGGTACTTTTCCATTTTAGAGGGCTGTTCGTGATGGTTAAATTTTTTTTTTAACCAAATTAAAAACATTTAAGCACAAAATAAGGTAATAATCTCATTTTCAGATTCAATTCTTAAATTATTATTTTCTTGAGGAGGCAAAAAAAATTTTAATTACTTTCAAAATTGATGAAAAAATGTTAATTTTTTTATACAATCAATTGATAATTTTTTGTGGTACTTATGAGCTATTGCAACAATTGCCAATGTTCAAGATAACTCGCCAAGTTGGCAACCCCAATTTCTCATGTCATATTTGCTAAATTGGCAATCATGTGCTTTATTTCATATAATGTCACCTATAGGTTGCAATAATATATATAGGCCACACGAAATGGAAATGAACCCTTGTTTTTCCTTTTATTAATGAGAAACTTCTGTTGCTTGCAAACTGTGACTAAGCTTTAATATATTGTCTATTATTGTTTATGTTCGACTTATTATTTTAAAGAATGAGATTGTTGTAACTACCATTGGTACCCCAAATAAAACAATGATTTTTTTATATTTAATTTTATTTAGAAAAAGATGAAAAATTTAATTTCAGTAATGATGTTTAAATTTTCATTTTTCTAGCCAAGAAATTATTTGTTTAAATATAAATAAAGTTCATTTTTAAATAATTTAAAAGACAGCTTTCATGTTATTTGTTACTTAATAGGAATTGGAAATAACATAGAATAGGCATGTATAAACAAGACATTTATTGAAATTTTTTTTTATTTGATTAGTGTATAATGGTACTATTGAAAATGATCAACTGTACTAGAAAAAGGTGGTTAGATGTGGGAAAAACAATAAACAAGATATCAATAATTGGCATGGCCAAGTAATTTTAGCACGTTTTTCACATGTTGTATTTTACAATAATGCAACTATTGAACTTTTTACTAACAGAAAGTAGTACTATACTTTAAAATTTTTTTTAAAAAAAAATTAAAAAACATTTTTTAAAAAAAATTATTAAATTTTAATATGATTCGGCTTATCTAGGGTACAAATGCGACTAAATGCCGAAAACCCGAGGTCAATCGGTTAATTATTGGCTGAGAAAAAGGTACAACAAAATATGAAACGAGGACGAAGACGAAATGTGCGTCCTAATAGCGCTTTTTTTACACTACGTGAAAAACGCGCTAAAAGAAACCTTATTTGTTTCTTAGGTCATCATATCTTTCGTTATACTCTACTGTATATCAGATTTTACAGATAGATTTTTTTTACTTGAATTTATGTAAATTTCATTAGTATAAAGTCAAACATTAAGATACAGTGAAACCAATAAATAGAAAGTTGTACACTAATTTAATATCCAATTTTGCTTTTATTATTGGTAGAAATTCTGTATGACCTTTTTTTGGCACAAGGCAACCATCCTCCAAGAATGAATTGTACTATTACTTTTACACTGCAGGTGTTGAAGAAAAGACCTCTATTTTATAGTTTAATAAACGTTTTTCCAAATTTGTTTGCAGAATTTCATTGTAAAATATTTTGAAATTAATTTAGAAACACAAGGAACTAAAGAGGATTTAAAGTTCAATTTTTTCTGTGTTTAATCAAGAATATTTTATGTTCTTTCTATATATATATTTCAAGAATATCTTTTGAGTTTTATAATTTTCGATGCCGCCTATTTATTTGTGTCCTTTGTCATTTTGCTAATATATTATTTTGTAGTAATAAACGTCTTAGCAACATATTTTTTCATTTTTAAACCGGATTACTCGATTTTTGTTGCATCATTATATATTTAAAAGTTGCAAGAGTTAAAGGCCCATTTTTAAATTAAAACATATGATCTCCTTTGTAAAATGAGTGATCTATTGTAACAATTTTCAAAAAACTTTGTTTTAAGCAGTATTAATCTTTTGTTTCCTAGGGATTGATTGCTTAATTACTTATAATTTTTTTTAAAGTTTTATTGTACAAAAACTAAAACAATCATTTTTGCTTGAAATCTTTAAAAGATCTTTTCAAAAAGAAGGAAATAAATTAAACTATTTCTGACTTTTTAAAAAGAAAAATATAAAAGTGCCAAAAAATCTTTCTATTTGAATAAGTATTTTGATTGATCTACATCAGTGGTCTTCAAACTTTTTCAACTCAAGGAACCCCTAGAACTAGAAATTGCTTTTGTGGAACCTCAGTTCCATACATCGGCTTAGAAGAATATATTTGAAAATAATATTTAAAGTTGATCAAGATGTTATAGGTTCTTTATGTAAAGACAATTTAAAAATGTATTGCATTTATTATTAAAAAAATTCTAATCTAATTTTGTAGTATAATTTACTCATTAATTATATTAATTTGATCCAAATGTCACATACCCATGCAGTATGCTTGGTAAATGGGATATGTGCTTACTTTTTTTCACACAAACTGTTGAAGTCTAGGTCAATTGAGATTATATGCAATCTCATTACATATTCTGAGTTTAATTTTTTATACTTTATTTACTGAAGCCGCTCATGTTGAGTTTTCACTTTAACACAATGCTACGAATGGCAGTAAAATGTTTGTAGCTGTGTGAAAAATACTTTGTATTTTCCATGAATCCACATAAAATGTAGGAGCTGTTCATGCTTAAATTTAGATTTTAACATTGAATCTGTTGATATGTTAATAAGTTGTTTCCTCTCCTTCATTATAGGTGCTCTCCCCCCTCCCCCACAATTGCAAAAAGGTGCATTTTTCATTAGAAAACCATTTAGTTTTGCAAAACATTGTGCAAACTAATGAATAAAAAATTATCTTATGGAACCCGAGATAGTAAACAATAGAATATTCATAATCTAGTTGGAAGTATATGTATATAAAGGTAAAATATTTTAATATTCTTTTATTGTATTATAATTAAAGTTTTAAAAGTGTTGCAAAATAAAGTTATAATATATAAATTACATTTTAATGCATAGAGGATTTGCTTTAGATACTTAACTATACAAATTTTGTAGTGGACATTAATCCATTTTGCATATATATTAATAAGTTTCTTCTCAATTTGCTTATTGTGACTTGTGGAACCCCTCTGGGTATACCTTGTGGAACCACAGGGTTTTATGGAACCAGTACCTGTGTGTGATTACTCATTAGGCGGAGTAGGTGATTGCCTATGGGCTCCACACTTTTTGGGGGCCCCAAAAAATTGAGAAAACCAAATATTTAGCTATTTTTTATTGCAAAGGATAGTTTTTTTTATCACAGATTCTAATAAATAATTATTGTATAGTTATATTTTTTTTTAATTTGCTTAAAATTTGTTGTTTTATTTGTGCTATGAAATATATTCCTAAAATGTCATGTATTAAATTATTAGGTTACAGGGCCCCGAGAATTCGACTGCCTAGGGATCCCAATGTCGTTTAATCCAACACTGCGTTGAACACAGTTTGAAGATCACTGATCTCCATCCTACAGCTCTCTATTTCTGAAAAATAATACTACAGTAAAGAGTAGCCAAAGGTCCACTTCCTTGAAGGAAGCTTTGGAGAATACATGTCATAAATAAAAGAGTACCAGAATCAATATGATATGGACAAAAAAATTGGATTATGTTAAAAAGAAATTCTACAATGTGTAAAAAATATGCAAATAAAGTTTTTTAAAAAATAGAGTTCTGTTGTGTAATGTATTTTTTACTATGCCTTTGAGCTGATTATGAGCTCTGTTGAAATATTGCATAAAATTCCTGATAAAAAAAGAATTACTCTATTTATAAATGATTGATTGAAATAATAAAAATATGTACAATTAAAAAAAAATTTGTCTTTTCAGTCTTGAAAAAACTATTTAAATTAATTAAAAAAAAGAAATTAAAAAAACTTCACTTTTATTAAATTTATTATTCCAAGTTTTCTTCTGTTTGAAAACATTAATCAAATGAGTTTTCTATCAGCACGTTATCTTTAAAAAAAGGATTCTTTGAATTACCATCCCCTCCAAATAATAAAGTTGTCTGTCTACATGTTGATTAATTTATATTTACTGTAAAAATTTTGTTTAAAATATTTTTTTTAAAGTTTTTGTTGCTGTATCAAATAGTTAAGAAGATAAAAAGAAAATACCATATATTATATTGTCAACATTTTACATTGTTATTTTTTTTTCTAAAAGTGTCCATGAATTTCTAGATTTTATATGTTAAGTAATTTTATATTATTTCTAATTTTGGTGCATAAATATGCATTTATGTGGTAAAATTTATTATGCAACTAGCTGGTATACCCTTTCATCGTACGGGTGAATTGAAAAATTAAACAATACAGATTGAAGGATAAAGTAGTTTTTAATGATTTAATTTTGCATGAACCACAAATTAAAAAAAAAAAAGCTTTTCATCTCAACTGAACAAAAAATCATATTTGTTAAATTTTAAGTTTGTAAGTCTAATAGCTGATAAAAAGGATTTTTTTTATTTATAACACCCCATGTCTCCCTAGTGGGTCGATTTTTGAAAACACCTTCCTAAATTGATCTCTGCTTAGCAAAAGTAACATTATTACAAATTTTGTGTAATGAATGCTTAAAGTAATATAAATAATTTATATCTGGATGTGTAAAATGTTAATATTTTTTGTTGTATTTATTTTGTGTTCAAATTGTAATTTTCGCAAGCAACGTCATTCCTTACATTATAATGGCGATTCAGTGAAACATAGCGAAATATTGTCGATAGAGCCAAGTTGGCATCATTTTTGGTGATCATGTTGGCAACTTGGTGATTGATTGAATGGTACAGAAGTTGATATGTTGTAGCGCCATCTGGTGGGGAGCTGCAACAACAGGATAGCACTTCTCTACAAAAAAATACCTAAACAAACTAATTTTCATAGTGATTGGTTTAACAATGTTGGAGTAAAGAGAGGCCATGCATACAAACATCTATTTATATATTTTTTGATATAATAATGCATACTTCCCTATTTGAATCGGATATTGTTCTATTATTTCATTGATTTTAATTTTGTTTTTGCGGATCCCTAATTTTTTTCTGAAATAAAAGTAGCCTAAGTTATTCCTTATAATTATCAGTTATCGGCCAGTGAATGTCCCGTCAAAATCAGTCCTGCCGCATTTCAGAGAGCCTGAACAAACAGACAAAAATTAAAAAGATTTATTTTTTATATCAATTTTTTAAATTTATTTTATAGATATATTTTAAAATTCATTTAGTAAAAAGCTGTTGATTTGAAATTACAAATAGACATTTCAATTTTGTTGATTTGTATAGATTAAGTAGCATTTAACATCTGAATAATTAATAGCAATTTCATACATTGCATATATATACATATATATAGTGCATACACGCTTTTAAATATTAATTTTTTTAAACGATAATGGGTAGGTCTGGTATTTCCAAGTAATTGATACATACAAATATTTTGAAATAATTTTATATAAGTATTTTTGAATTATTTTTTCCTCTTAAATTTATTTCAAATAACGATTATGCATTTTAGTTTATAAAATTTCATATCAATCACATTTAGGTTAATTATTTTTTATTCTTAAAAAAAAAAATACATTTTGTTTAAAGAAGTTTAAGAAAATTTTTTTTTTTGAGCATAAAGATATTATTTCTACAGTTTTTTTTCATTTTGAATACATATTAACATTATATGCATCAAAAATTATCTTTCACTTATATTTAATAACAGTAAAAGGAAATTTGGAATGATTTTTATGTTTAAAAAACAAAATATTTTTAAACAAAAAAAGATATTTAAACTAAGCTTATTTTATTCAAAAGGAAATTAAGTAGAGAAATAATACATTTGAAACTTTGGAGCTAATAAATAGATGTAGAATCTGAATGAGAACATACATTAATTACTTTGAACTGGTAAAATGTTGTGGTAAAAACATTTTGCCAGTTCTTTTTGCATAAACTGGTAAAAGTTTTTATTTATTTATTATTTTGAAGAAACAAAAAAGTCTTCACATATATAAAATTTAAAAAATCCTGAGTGATCAAAGAAATAAACAAAAGCAAAATTTTTTTAAAAACTGAAACAACGAAATATTTATTGGTCACTTTTTAATTCTTACACAAATATTCTGGTCATTTTAACTCTCTCCTTTTTTCTCTCATCCTTTAAAAATGAATTTCTTCACAATTATTTATTTGAAGTTTTCATGTACAAATTAAACTCTAAATAAATAATAAAACAGATGAGGTCTTCACACTACATACAGTACAACAGGAATCTAAAATATTGCTTTGATTTTAGACATAATTTAATGGGGGAAGGGGATATGAATTTTATATGGGAAGATGTTATTTTTCAAATATAAGTAAGAAAAATTTTATAAGCCTTTTCTTGAGTGTAAATGATTATTATCTTCTCATTCTGCAGCAACTTAACAATATTTTTAGTATTTTTTTAATGACATTGGATTTGCTACCACACTTGATTGAGTGATTGAATTGTGAGGGATGTGGTGAAAAGCATTCTTTCGATATTTCTATTTCCTGAAATTTGCTGGCTGTTAAAGACTGAAGTCGGAAGTAAGAAAAGGTTCTTAATTTTATGAATACCTTTTAATATATGTCGCTCTATTTACAAACGTACGTACTCGAAATTGATCAGTGAATATAAAAATGTAACAGCAAAAAGAAATATTTTATATTTCTTAAAATTTTGAACAAACATTCAATGTTAATTGATCAATAAACTTTATGCGGTAAAAATACAACCAATAATCCCAGTTTTTGAAAATCTTTTTTCGTACTGCCATCTAGTGAGCTTAATTGTGTATAAAATTTATTCACTTGAAATATCCCAAACATTTTGGCTGGAGTGCCTAGTTGAGTTTGGCGATGTTCATTTAGATTTCATGGTGATGTAACGATATCTTTCTGGTTGACTGTTTTACATGGTAACCTTTATACTTTGGTTTGTGATCCTATTCTGAGAAGGTCATGTGTTTTCTGTAATTGATTGCTGTACGTTATTTAAAATTTGCAGATGTTTTTAAACAGATAGACCAGAGGGGTTCCCCAACTTTTTCGTCGCAGACCCCTTTTCATATTTTTCGGTTTCAAGTAGACCCCAGTTAACCTAATATTGAATTTTTGCAAATTTATCAGCTTAAATATCTTTTTGATAGCTGGTACTACAACTTACTTTAAAAGAATTAAATTTCTAATTGTAGTGAAGTATAGCATTTAAAACTTAAGAAGCACATGATAAGTTCCTATTGTAATGTGACATTTTTTTTCAATGCGACTACACGAATTCATTGTCTACTGTGGTATTGCAATAAAAAAAAGCAATCTCAAACCTAATTTTAAAAATCTGAGTAAAGGGCATTTAGAAGTTGAACGTAGGTTAAAATGTCCTGACAGATTGTCTGTGACGAATTAAGAAAATTCACGACGTCCAATATTATACCTCTTTTGATTAAAATCTGGAAAGAAATGCTGAAATGATTCTTTTCTTAGTAAAATTTGTGCTGTCACCTAGCAACCACACATTAACCTCACTAAATTTAGTAAATAAATTTGTTAAATTGGTAAAATCTGGTTTCCACTAGATCAATTTTTTTTAAAGATTAAAGTCATGATCGGGTTTAATGAGAGCCACTATTACAAACCCCCATTTAAAAGTCATGGACCCCCAAATTATTTTTTCACTGGCTTGGACAGCTTGCAGGTCGTCATATACCCTGGGGGTCTATGTAGACCATTTTGGGAATCACTGAGATGGACACTTTTTAGCTTAACAATTTCATTTTCTTTTTAAGAGAAGTTATTTATCATTTCTGGATTCCAGGTTTATCAACTTTTTGTTGAAAATCTTTCTCTGTTCCTTGTTTTTTCGAATTATCCCAACTATATGGCGGAAAAATGGGATTTAGATTATTTTTTTTTTTTTTGATGATTTGAAACGAAAGAAGAGAAAATATCTGTGATACAATGAATAAAAAAATTTGTCGAATGTGCAGTTTTCAAGGTTGCTTTGTGTAAAGCAGGGTAAATATGTTTCCGGTTTTGATGACAAATATGTAGGTATATGAGAATCTATCCGATTCTTACTTTCAGAGTTCATGTGAAGAAAAATGCATAAATCGAACAATACAAGCGAATTGTTTTTACTTTTTCTCGAGGGATCCAAGATAATTTGCTCTCCTTCCAAGGAATATCTCTTACAAGCAAAAGGTAAGTCTTTTTCTTTATCTTACTAATTTTTTAATAAAACAACAGATTAGAACTTTATTCTAATTATGACTGATGATTTTAAGGCGATTGTTATTTGTATTTCTCCTTAAAACTATTATTTCATTATTTTTTTTTGTTTGCATTTTCCAAAAAATTACTCATACATATCAATAGTTTGGCGACCACTTCAAGTCAGCAAAAAAGTGCTAACTTTGCCAAATGACATCCTATTCCCCCCCCCCACAACTAACAATTGAATCATCCAAATAAAATTAACAATTTATTTGCTAAAAATCTACTGCAATTTTTACAAATCCATCTACTTCTTACACATCTGTTGTTTATGCTAATTAAATATTTTCTCAAAAAAAATTTATTACTAGCTTGCAAGAGTATTGCACCAAAATGAAAACATTTATGTTTTAATTCCTTCACAAAATATAATTTAATGCTTAATTTTTGCGGAATGAGTGCATTGAATATATATGTACTGAAATAGAGCTAACTGAATGCTGCTATCCGATAAAAAGCAAATTTATAGAACAATATTTCTCTTCTTTCTGTATAAAAGGCATTATGAGGTCACCAAATGAAATCTTAAAAAAAATTAGCGAATCATTTATGTTTTGGAACTAGTTTGATTTAGGAGTGCTTCGCACCAAGCAGCACTTGTTGTCGAGTGATACGGAACCTAAGATGGCGGCCAAGCTGTAACAAATCGTCAGGAATTTTTTTTTTTTTTTTAAATTGATTTTGAAATATATTACAGGAGTGGCGTGCACAGCGATTTTTCAAGGTTCCGGTTCGAAAGTCCACCATTTTCGTATCAAGCTCCAATACGCCGCCAAACATATTCTTTTTTTTTTGTTTTTTTGTCGGGAACAAAAATTCAGTAAAAAATTAATTGTTGAATAAATAATTATAATTAATTATGAAATTAATTATTAATAACAAGTACTTTATTAAATTGGTGCTCAAAGCTACGGCTAACGACAGGCGTACAATATAGCCCGATGCCATGATGAATTTCATGGGCCTCGATCTGACTACGTCCGACAAGTGGCATTAGAAACATTAAGAACAACTTTATTAAATTTTGCATACTTTTTGCGTAGGATGATAATTAATCGGAAAAAAAAGTCAAGAACTATGGGGGGGGGGGGGATCCGGATCCGGGCGCCACTGTATTGAAGTATATTTCAAATAATTTGGTGTAGTGGTAAGTTACTCGGTTTCGGATCCAAAGGTCACAGGTTCTGTCCTACCGGATAAGCGCGCCACTTCAATAGTAACTACATTCGAGACTAAAATAAAAGAACTCATGAGGCTCCCTATCTACCCAAAACTCTATCTACTAAAATATATATATTCATTTCCTCTTTTGGATAGCTGAAACCGGATATCGTATGGGTGAAAAGAATGTCCATTGCGACCCCGCTCCGTGCTGGGGAGAAAGTTACTAGTGAAAAATGTGTAAACATCAAATTCCATGATTTAACTTGTACTCCATCTGCGAACTCTTCAAGTTTCAACAGAAAAGAAAACTGGCACTAAACATACAGTGTACAAAAAAAGGAAATAAAATACGTTAAATGAAATACCAAATTCCTACCCAATAATATTTCAGAAAATATATAAAAAAATTCTTTGTAACAAAAAAAAATATATTTCTCAAATTCAATTCAAATGCGGCCCTTAAAATTTGACGCCCCGGGCAGGTGTCTGGTTTGTCCGGCCCTAGAGCTACCCATGTTAGCACCGAAAGGAAATATATATCATTATTCCTAGTTGTTACGTTGAATTGAAAAATTTCTGATGTTTTGGACTTTTCAAATTAATCTAAATGAAATTTTTCTGTTACAGTCTTGGATAAATTATATATATATATATATATAATGCAACCTTTCTAATTTATATAACTCTTGAACTATCCTCAAGAATATGAAATCTATATTCTCATTTTTTTTAAAAAGAAATTTATGTGTTTTTCTCTTTCTTTCTCTCTCTCTGTCAACGTTGCTAATTTGTAAGTATTTTATTTTCGTACTATATATGATCAGAATTTTAAATTTCTATCAAAATAAAGCTGGTATTTTTAGATAAAATTTTGTTTTTCATTAAATATAGTCACTGGAGTAGCTAGTCCTAAGAGGGCCCTGTATCAAAATTTCTTGGACGTGCCTTTTTGGAGCCCCTCAAACTGTTAAGGTTTTTTTTTTTGTTTACAAATGTTGTGGCCTCTGTAACATGGGGGCCTCGTATCATTGACACGGTGGTATCTACGCCCCTAGATATGATACTAATAATCAATCTATTTTTATAACATTACATTGCTTGAAGAAAAATGAATTTATCAGCACCTTTATTTACGTCATTTCTGTAAGAGAACAAAAATTAGGAACTTGTTGAAAAATGTATCAATAGATGGCAGCACGACTTAAGAATTCTGAGCGTTCTGAAAAGCATGTCTGGTATTGTAAACCAGAAATTTAAAGCATCCCCTACAAAAACTTTCATTTTTTATTCTAAGAGGAAAATGAGTTAATATAAGTCCATACAAAGAATCTCAAACAATTGCACTCACCATTATTTTAATCGCTCATTAATCGAGTGAAACAATTGCTTTGCTTTGCGGTATTGACTTGTACATATTTTCCTTGCTTTTTTGAGAAATTATGATAACGTAAAAGTTAGAAATATAATTCAACTGTGATTAAAATAATACATTTTTGTTTTATTTAATAATAAACGGGGGGGGGGGATTAGAAACAAAACGTTTTTACTATGTCGACTTCTCTTTCACTCTGATTAAGAAAATAATTTGATATTCTAAATTTAGGGCACATTTACAAACAGTTTTCATCAGTTTGTCATATTTCTCAATATTCCTTTAGCTTAATAAGTTCTAAATATTTTAAGTTAACTTATTGAAAGTTAATAAGGGTAAATATTTCAGGACTAATTATAGATTTTCATTATGTATACATAATTTTTTTTTTCAGTATAGTTTAATTTAAGTATAGATTTTTTATTTTAAAAATCTTTACTTTTTTTTTTACTATGCTTAAAATAAAGACGTATTTTCGAAAAGTTAATGAAAGTGGTTCTCAACAATAAATTACCTTCAACCATGTCATATGGTTATACGGCATCAAGGCCGGATTTACGTATGGGCTAAATGGGCTGCAGCCCAGGGTTCTAGGGGGCCCCCATTCTCCGTTGAAGATAACTAACAGAAAATGTGCTTACAATCAAAATAGTAATAAAATAATAAACCAGTAAAAAATACACACAAATCAAAAATAAAATACCATATAAAATTTATTTTCGAGAGCAAGAGCAATTTACTTTTGTTCTTCCGCCCTACCACCGAATACACGGAAATTAATAATCATTAATTTCGAAAAACGTCTGTATATTTTATGTAAATACCTTAATAAAAACAAATTAAAATAGTATGATGGTGATTTTTTTTTAGAAATTACACTATAATTGGATGTAAAATGTTCAAACCTCAAGAGAATTTCTTGTTTTTCTCATGATCAGAGACAGCCTGTGAGGCCTAGAAACAATTATTTTCATCTAATTGCTAGTGGTCAAGGTACCGGACTCATGGCAGGCATGTCATGAGTTCGAGACTAGTACCGCTGAAGACCCTCCGTGTAGGGGAGTGATGCATGTTAAACCTGTCGAGAGCTCAAACGTTCTCCAATATATGTGGTGTGATAGTTAGGAGTGGGGGTACCAGCTCAGGTATCGTCTTCGTCACCTGACCATGGTTCAAAATTACGAGGTTCATCGCCAAAATCTCTCGTGTAGCTGAACAGTGCGACGTTAATATTCACTCACTCACACACTATTCATCTAATTGCTGAGAAATTGATTTGCCTCATCAAAAACCAATATTTACATAGATTTAACTGGATAAAAACCACTATTGCCAAAATGCCCAGGCTAAATTGTTCGAAGGAATTCCTTTTCAAATAAAGTTTTAGCAAAATATCGATTTTACAAAAAAATTTTGATGTGATGGGAAAAAATGTAGGTCATTTTCGAAATCAGCACACTAAATAATATAAAAACCACTGAAAGCCTCTTTTGTACTTCTCCAAAACTTTAATTTTGTTGCTCGGTGTAATTAAAAGTGTTTATTAAGTACACTCTATTAACTGCAATCTATTAATACAGTATATTACACTCTATTATTAATACAGTTTATTAATTATACTCTTTTGTACATGGCGCCGCTCTATGATAGAGTTTCTATCATACAGTGGCCTCGATGAGCATAGAGCATTTATACAAACGTAGTGGCACTATTTCTCTAGCCATTTATTTTTGTGTAATAAGGATTCTAAGTTACATTATACTGATTTGGTGCTATGTCCTATGCATAATACCTGAAATTAAAAGATACTTAGGTACCTGTTTATTGGTTTCAAGTAAAAAGTAAGCACAAATACACATTTCTAAATTATTTAAGTATGAAGACACGGAGTATGAAGATTAGGATTATTCATGTAGGTTCGTGGCCTAAATCGCTAAGTAATAATTTTATTGATTATATCTCTCCACATGAAATGAGTTATTTTCAAAATAAAGATCCAAACAATATATATTCTGTTTCGCTAAGAGAATACAAAGAACTAAAGAGATACTTTTCTAATAATCATTTCACTAAAAAACTTGAAAATGGCCAGGTGCTGGAAAGATCTTGTCTTTGTTATTCAACTAGTATTTGCAGTGTTTTTTGTTTCAATTTCAAACTTTTTTCTGAAACAAATTCTTAATACACAATCGGCTTTTCTGATTGGAAACATGTAAGAAGTTGTTTAGAAAATCATGAAAATTCTTTTGAACATATAAATTCAATGTTAGTTTGGTTGACACGAAAAAAAAAGTCTTTTTTAGATAAACAATTACAGGAGCAACTAAGAAAAGATACAGAATATTACCACAATTTCCTCAAACGTGCTATTGCGGTTTTAAAGTATTTGGCTACAAGATGTTTAGCATTTAGAGCTGGGGTACTCAACCTTTTTTTACGCCGAGCCACATACATCTGACATGTATTTTACGCGGGCCGTAAAGTGAGAATTAATAGAGAGGGGGAAGCTATAAGATCAAGGACATTTAAAATGTGAAAAATTGATCAAAATATAGAATCTCATAATTTTGGATCTTATTTTACAACTATATACCAAGCTCTATCAAACAAAACTCACAAAATATAGGTTTCATTCACTTTTTACCCAGTTACGGGGGAATTTTTCAATTTCCGTTAATCAATGATCCCAAGCACCTTGTCTGCATTCTACTGTCATAAAAACAAAGCTGCCAAGTACTTGGAAAATTTGATTTTTTTCTTTTGACAAAGCAGTACATATTTTTATTTCAGATATTAATTTGTCCATCTCAGGATGTGGTAGCAAAGAATTTTTATTGAACTACAGACTGAAATCAGTATTATCTGTATAAACTGTCTGTTCTTATTGCGCATTTTTGTCTCAAATTTATTCAAATATTTTTTGATTTTATAAAAAAAAATATCTCAACAAATAACTGAATTCATCAAAGAGTACATCGGAAGCATTAGAGAAAAACTCTAACAATTTCTGTAATTATTCTTAAGTTTATCATTAACAATTTCATATACTTGTCAATATATATAATGTATTAAATTTTATGGGATGCTTTTGTTACCTCTGCATTTTGTGACATTACCACCTGCAAAATATTTATTGCTGTTTCAAAGTGTTTTTTTAAGAAAATCAATTTATCTCGTCTTTAAATGGATCCTCAAGAATAAGAGCCATTGAAAGATTTGTGTTTAGTAGTACAGTGACGATCAAAGTTATATTTTTTACATATGACACTTTCACGACAAATCAAACAAGTTGTTGATCCATGTTTGTTTTTTTCTACGAAATTGTCAAGATCCCAATAGTCTTGAAACAGCAAATATTTTTTAGACATGAGGGTTAGTTAAAAATTAGTTACACCAATAAAACGGTCGCTACTGCATTGTTATTTGTTATCACTAACCATTATAATAACAAAAATATATATATATATTTCACAATTTGTACCAGAACGACATTGATAGCAAAATTGATAGATTTGATTGCTTGATTGATATAGGTCTCGCTAAATTTTTAATACATTATTCCTAAATAATTGAATTTGTTATTTTAACGGACCTAGACCGGGCCACTCAGAATGGTCGGGTGGGCTACATGCGGCTCATGCGCCACAGGTTGAGTATCGCTGATTTGGAGGTACCGAGGAAGTTTTTAGTTCTCCTCATAATGGTAATTTTATGGGTACCCTGAAACTGCTAGCAGAGTTCGACTCATTCATTCGTGAATATATTGAACTGCGAGAATTACGACCAAAATCGTTAATATCGTACTTATCAAAAACAATATATGAGCAAATAGTTGAGATCTTGAGCAAGCAAATCATTAAACAATTATATAGCTCAAATAAATAACAATGACACAAAGTACTATGCAATAGTGATGGATTCAACAGCAGATTTGTCCCACAATGACTAACTTGCTATTATACTACGATAATGTTTTCGGGGGGAAATGTATGAAAGATGTGTCTCATTAATTAAGATAAGTAGTCACACAGGTTTATATTAAATTATCTTCAAGAATTTTTAGAAACAAATGGACTGCTATTGGATAATTGCAGGGGGCAGTCATATGACAACACTGCCATTATGTCCGGTCCATATAATGCTGTGCAAGCTCTTCTAAAAGAAAGAAAAAAATAAATCCGCTAATTATGTGCCGTGTTCTGCACATTCTCTTAATCTAGTTGTGCAGAATCAGTTAAGGTTGCAACTGAAATCGTGAACTTCTTTGGTTTAGTGCAACAAATATATGTTTGATTTTCTACTTCGATCTACAGGCAGAAACTTCTAAATCGTGAGCTTAAACTGAAATTAACCTTAAAAAGTTCAAGCCAGACCAGATGATCTTGTCACTACGATCCTTTTGAAGCCTCAAAAGATAAATATTGTAATATCATGAATATTCTTAAGACATTTAGTGACAATGAAAATGAGAAAATTGATTTTCAAAAAGAGGCAGCAAATTTATTTATGAAATTAACAAAACTCGAAACTGCCATTTTAATTATATATTGGGAAGAAATTTTAGAAAGATTTAATTCAGTTAACAAAAAATAACAGATTCTTGGGGTTTGGACATCTGTGAAGGGAATAAGTTCATTATGTCATTAAAAACGTCTATAAGCAATGTACGACATGTGAATCAGATCAAAAATGAAAGGAGTATCAAGACCCAGCCAAAAAAATAAGTCCTAATGTAGAAACAGAATATAGCGATGTGAAATAGAGACGGGTTATTTCAAAATTTGCAGATAAATTCACAGAAAAAGCTGTGTATGGGACAGAAAATTTTAAAAGAGACACGATTATTGTAGCTTTAGATAAGCTATCCTTGATTTAAATAGAAGAATTTAAGTGTATATATATGCAGAATATAGTAAGAAATTAAAATTTTTGATGGATTTGCAAGATCAAAGTAAGGAGAACGTCGACCTCGAGGGTATACACGCTATTACTGATTACTATTCAGATGATGTATACCAAGATTTAGTAAATGAAGGTGTTCAGTTAAAAACTTATCTAAAACTGAGCTAGAGTCTTATACTTGTAGTGATATATACAATTTAATTTTTGAAAAGAAACTAGTTCAGGTTTTTCCAAATTTGTATACCATTTTAAAGATTTTTCTAACGATCCGTATTACTAGCTGTGAAGTGGAGCGTGCGTTCTCTAAAATGCCGTACATAGAAAACAAATATAGGACAACAGTGACAAATACTAGGCTTAGCTATTAATCACTTCTTTCTATTAATATTGATCTCACCAAAGACTTGAAATGTGATGAGCAAATAAAAGAATATTCAGCATAAAAGTGTAAAAAAGTTTTTTTTTTGAAAATTATGTTATTGCTTATAACGTATTTAAATTGTTTGGGGGGGGGGGGGGGTTGAACTTTAAGTTTCGTATATTTTAAATTTTTCCGCACAATAATTTTTTAGGAAAAAGGCAAAATTCTTAATTATTTAGGGGCTCCCAGATATCGTTAGCCCAGGGCCCCCAAAGGTCATGGTCCGGCCCTGTACGGCATGTAAAAGATTCTTAGAGTGTCTGGCTTGGATGCTCTCAGCAAAATTAAATCCTAGTACAAAGTTCGCACCGTCAAGAGCTCAGGTGCCTCCCTCTGTGGAGAAAACTGGGCGACAAAATTGCTTGCTGTAATTGGTATCGCCTATATGGTGCAGCGCTAAAAAGTGGTACCAGCTCCTGGAGAATGTACTACGTCTGCAAAGGTTTAAAATACCAATGCGCTGCCCCATTGAAAAAAAAAAGATTTAAATAAACTTGAAGCTCTTACAGCTTCCTGGAAAGTTGAGTATTTAGTTCCGTTGATTGTTAATAAGTCTTCGTATGAGCCAACGCCTTTCTTCTCTCTCAAACGATTCCAGCCCAGGCAATCGTTGTGATATTTTTTCCGAGAGCTTGTAATAATGTACTATCGCAACTGAAATGGCGACATTTGATGGCGAGTTATCTTGAACGTTGGCATTGTTGCAATTGTACGTAATAAATTTATTACAGCATCACGAAAATCTTTTTTGAAAAAAATAGAGAGATAACTTTTTATTTTGAGCTATACGGTAAAGAATTTTTGTTTATCAATTCCCATTCGATCCTCAATTCATTAAACAGGCTGGGTAGCAGTGGCGTAACGAAGGATATAAGGGTTCCCCTGTAAAGTCAGGTTTTGGGCCTCAAACCGGATCTCACAAAGGGTACATTCTTGACGTCAGTCAGACTTTGGGCCCCCTAGAACCCTGCCCCCCTCCCGCGATGTGGGGGTGTACGTTACGCCACTGCTGGGTAGTGTGCATCATGTTTCCTTTCTGCGTAGCCATACCCTCGTCAGCAAATCGGGAAGCCTTACAAACGAGGCACGTGCTTCCATTGAAAACTGACCTTGGACCATTTATCAATACCCGAGAGGACAGGGAAATGCTCTACTTGTATCGATCGGATTTCGTCAATTCGTGCTGCAACGTTGTGGTAAGGTTTATCGTTACTTAGTGCCCTAATTTTATAGCCAAGTTGTTGATTTTGCGATTCGCGTGTGCTTGTTTACCATCTCTCGCTTTTCTCTCTTCACTTTCTTCCCCTCGAGTTTTTTTTAAAAATTTAATCCAAATGAATGATCATTTAATTTTATGAATGCTTTTTAGAAGATTCTCTTTTGCTTCATTGAAATATTGTCCAATCAATTTTCTGAGTTTTAAACATGGAAGAGAGAATTTTAAATTATTTATTTACTCTCTTTCTTTTTCTATTTTTTTTCTTTGACAGTTTCTAAGAGGGATCGTTTATTAATGCTGAGTTTTGAAGCGATGTTTATTGGCAGGGATGTCTTAAGACTTCTAGAGGGCCTGGACACCAACACAACAGTAGGCTCGACCTATGTCCCATAAAGGTAAACAGTGCATAATATACGTTTTATAAAATGTTCGTACAAACCCGAAACAAATAAATGTGCATGACTTACAATCGCACAAACCGGCTCGGCCGACTGCCACCTTTTGACTGAATGAGTAAGTGGCGCACACAGGGGTGTGTGTGCCCCCCAAAGCCCTTTATTTTTTTCTCGATTGATTATAATGCTATGCATACAATACGTAAAAATTTAATTCAGCGTTTGTTGTAAATAATTAATTTTATTAATTAATGCTAATTATTCATTCAATAATTAATTTTTGTTCCAGAAAATTGACAAAATCAAAAGAATATATTGGGCAGCGTATTAGAGCATAATACGACATTAGTGGACTTTCGATCCTGGACTCCCCCCTCCATGAAAAATTCCTGCGTGCGCTACTGTGTATGGTGGTAGGCAGGGACGTAGCAATACCACCGCATCAGCCGTATCAATAATAGGGGGTCCTCAAGTTTCAGGGGTCCTAAAACGCGGAAGCAAAAAATCGTAATATGTTAAGGGGCCCAAAAAAAAGCCCCCCAAGGAATTTCGATGCGGCGCTCCCTCAGAACTAGCTACGCCACTGGTGGTTGGCCTATACAGGGACTACGGTCATCACATGTAGCCAGTTGACATATCATCCGAAATTCCTAGTTTTTCGGAGAATTCAATTGAAAATAACATTCGATCATTGAAATTATTCGAATTATGATCTTATTAAAGCTGAGTCGAGAACGAGACGAGACCCCCATTGTGACTGAAGCCCTGGGCCTCGACCCAGTTGGCCTATGCCTTAAGACGCTTCTGGTTATTGGTGTTGGTTTTCATAATTTTACGGAGAATTCAATCGAAAATAACATTTGACCATTGAAATTATTCGAATCGTGCTCTTATTAAGGCTTAGTCGAGAACGAGATGAGGCACCCAATGGGAAAGAAGCCCCCGGCCCAGGTCGCCTCTGCCTTAAGACATCCCCTAAGACATCCCCTTATTTTATAACCATTTTACACTCGCATATCACGTTTCCCACCATTCTGATTTACAGTTCCTTCTTTATTCACATAATTATCAATTATGCTTAACTTTTGGACACCAGTGTATATTCATTTGATTACAAGTTCTTCAAACTATTGACTATTTCTATTCTACAGAATATGCTATTTATGAAGGAGGAGGCAACACTACCTTTCTTTCGAGTATTTCAAAACGGACAGTCCCTCCACTCTTTTGGAGTGGGGTGGTCGCCTCTTACGCCTCGAATTACACTCGGGGTTCCAGCTGGAAGGTATGGAATCCAGCCATTGGGTTTCTCACGGCTATCGGCATGATCTAGGGGCGTAACGTACAACCCCGCATCGGGGGAGGGGGGGGGCAGGGTTCTAGGAGGCCCAAAATCTGACTGCCTCCACAAGTACCTACCCTTTGTAAAATTCAGCTTGGGGGCCCAAAACCTGACTTTGTAGGGAGGCCCAAATATTCTCCATTACGTCACTGGCATGATGTCAGATGAAAATACCCCGTAATATTTTAAGGGTGCACGTGTGGATATCCTATCCGAATCAGGAAGCCACTTTTGTAGCTGTGTTGGCGGGAAAACGTTACAAAGGTGAATAATGCTTCCAGCTTGGCAGTAATCCATGCCGTGTTTTATAACTCTCACTTTTCTGCAACACAAAAGGTTGTAGCTTGCTTAGAAGCCAAGAAGACTGCAACTACCGCTCCCATCTCACTTTTAAGATTACCCGAATCATCTGAACTAGATCTCGCATGAAAAAAGAGACCGGCATTTTAATTGTAAAGACTGTTTATACAGGGTGTCCCAAAACGACCGCATAAACTCTGCACAGCTAGATTCCCCGTTGGGAGGCATAAAAACTGCCCAAAGAAACATTCCTGTACGATACATAGTTTACGAGAAAAATACGAAAAACAAAGTATGACGTCACTTCCGGTACAAGAAAAGACACTCTAGTGGACATATCAACAACAGTATTTGCATATCTTTCCAGACGATAATGTTTAAAACGTTCGTCGCGCATGTTGCGTCATGCATGCGCGTGCCGTAGAATGACGTTAAGCCACCGTTGAACTGGTATTTAAAAGGCTGCATCTTGCAGCTGTACTTGTAGTCTTCGTATGGTGGCCATATATTGCGTTCGTGACTACTGCGACATATACTTGATGTACGGCCGATGTAATGGAAATGCCTTACGAACTGCTAGGAAGTATGCCCGTCGATATCCACCCCCACCGTCCTCCCGATGTCAACGTCATCCGTAGGCTGGACGACAGACTGCGAAACACGGGAAGCGTCTGGCCAACAGCCAATCTTCGTGATACTGGAATACCGCAGAGTGGCCTGACGGTAGCACAGGCGGATGCAATACTGCACTTGGTAGAAGAGACGCCCGAGGTAAGCACACGCGCTCCAGTCCGTGAAATGACTTCGACTAAAAGTACTGTGCACAGGCTTTTACGGTCTGAGAGGCTATACCCCTTTCGGTACACAGCCGTGCAAGGTCTGAAACCAGATGACTGTCAGAAACGCGTGGTCTTTTGTAAATCGCTGTTGCAGCAACAGAAGACAGATAATGGTTTCATCACACATATCCTGTGGACTGATGAAGCATGTTTCACTCGTGATGGGGTATTCAACCATCACAACAGCCATATGGGGTCCCAGGTCAATCCGCATGCAATCCGGTCGCAGAAACATCAGGAACGTTGGTGTCTTGACGTGTGGGCCAGCACACTCGGGGATCGTCTGTTTGGACCATATCTGTTGCCTGAACGGCTCTCGGGACAGTCGTACTTGGTGTTTCTCAATGAGGTCTTAACAGAATTCCTCGATGACATACCATTAGCGGCAGTACAGGGATTTTGGTTCCAGCATGATGGGGCTCCGGCGCATTTCTGTGCTCCTGTATGTGATTGACTGGGTATAGCATACTACGGCCGTTGGATCGGACGTCAGGGTCCTGTTCTATGGTCACCACATTCACCAGATCTTACACCGTTGGATTTTTTCCAATGGGGCCATCTCAAGGAACTGGTGTATCGAGACGTAGTGACAACACAAATGGACTTAGTTGATTGTCTGCATGCTGCTTGCACTTCGGTGGACCCCACGATGCTGCGACGTGTGATGACAGCCATTCCACGGCGTGCTAAAGCCTGCCGCGACATGCACGGGGGACGTTTTGAACATCTGCCTTAAATTGTGCATATACTGCTCTTGATATGTTCAATAAAGTGTTTTTTTCTGACATTCTTTTGTAGGATGGGGCTATATTTGTATTCTGTACATAATAGCCCTCTATTTCATGGATAGGGGTAACGGCAGCTGTTACTAACAGAGTTTCCCCTGATGAATAAAGGGAGTGTGGTCCCTGCCACGACCAAGCCGGCTGCTACCTCTTGCGATAACGGTGAATAACACTTCTAGCTCGACAGTAAGCCATGATGTCTTTAATGAGCATCAATGTTTTTGCA
Source organism: Trichonephila clavata (assembly GCA_019973975.1). Classification (NCBI taxonomy): domain Eukaryota; kingdom Metazoa; phylum Arthropoda; class Arachnida; order Araneae; family Nephilidae; genus Trichonephila; species Trichonephila clavata. The sequence continues at coordinate 66,029 of BMAO01038371.1, read as the reverse complement.
GCACAAATGCTTGCAGTCGGCTCAGAAGCCAAGAAAATTGCAACTACCGAAATCTCTGCCAAATTTAAAAAGAGTTCACTTTATAAAAAGTATTAAATTCCTTCAACTGTTTGTGTTCAAATATTCAATATAACATACTTCTGAATAACAAACTCAACAGAAAGTATAGTTTAAATTAAGAAAACTCCTTTCATTAAATTTTTAAAAAAATGAACGTTTATTTACAAAAACATCAGCCGTGAATTTTAACATTTTTTATGGAAAATGCCAGATTCACATGTCTTAAAGCAAAATAATTAATTCAGTGATACTTGCTTTTATCAGTACTGTCTTTTATGCGAACCTAACATTGTGTGCCGAATGGAGCTCGTTTGCTTGGCACGAGCTTTGACGAAAGTGTGTTTGTGTAATTTTTAAAGTGGTGACGACGTTTATTATTATATATATATATATATAATGTTACTTTTAATATTATTTTTTAAGTCGAAATAAAATATTGATATATAACTTTATAACTTTTAAAATATGTATATTGGCTAGTGCGCTTTTTTAATTTGAAGCTGAAAGTTTCTTTTAAAATAAATCCTTAACACAAGCAATCTACTACTGACATGTTTGTGAAAACTTCAACATTATGAAGGAATTATGCAAATTGAGGTAAAACTTGTGAGCGCGGCCTATTTGAAGCCGCTCCTTCACCGTCTTGCCTACCTAAGGATGTGGAGGGAAACAAATCATCACCAGAAACTTCCATAATAACTATTATTTTAATACTATTCAAACCCACTTAATCAATCTCAAGTGAAACTACAAAAGGAGACCCTAGGAGTGATATATAAAGAGCAATCTATTCCATTTGAACAACTCTAAGTAAACACGCCTAAGTGAACAAGCGTAAGGGATCTAATTAACTAAATCTGATTCAATCTATCTTAGAACCTTAATCCACTAATTTGTTAACTAAGCAACTCCTTCCTTAACTCCGCTATGAAAATAAAATACTCAATGAAATATTCTCACCTACGAATCATCGCAACAGCTCTCCTTCTATCTTACATCTACAAAACCTTTTTTTGACTTTGCATAGTCAAACTAATTTAAATATCAAGGTTTATTCTCTTTAGAGGCTGTTAATTAACGCGAATGCTGACCCCAAAGTTTCCCCAAGAGAATTAGTGATAAGGTCACGTATAGATACTTACAAATGATTAGAATTACAAAGCGATTGCGCATGCGGGGAACGAGAACCGGCACTCTGTCAGTCGGTTGTTCCATTGAATGACTGTAAAGATGCGTTGGAGTCTGTTTATCGTCCTCTGTCTGTGGTAAACGTTTAATGGTCAGTATGCCTCGCCAAAAGTAGCATGCCAACAAGTAATGGAGCTCGTACGAAGTCGCATCATCACTATGCTAGAGTCTGGTTTTTCGTATTGAGAAATCGCAGCCCGCACGCAGTGTAATGCCACAATCACGATGTGTCTTTGAAAGATATAGACAGAGGATATCCAAATAAGGCAAAAACTTGGCAGAAGGGCCCGCTATAGACTACGGCATGTGACACCGGGTTAGGACGGACAGTACAGCGTCTTCTCGTATGTTAGCATAAATTTGGAGGTTGGCTACAGGTTTTTTATTGTCTAACACCCCTATTCGTCATCGATTGTTTCGTAAAAGGATCCCCTTACATCCGATTCCGCTGTCTCTGAATCACACAGATGCCTCCGACCTCAATGGGATCAGCCACTCAGTGCAGGGCGTGCCCTGTGGCAACAAGTTGTTTCTTTCGATGAATCTCACTACAATTTTTGGAGTAAAATAATGGAAGAGTACGCGTCACACGTTACAGATGGGAACGCCTGCTTCCACAGTACAGGGTTATAAGAAATGAATGACCCGATTACAAAGTTTTATAACAGAAAAGGATAGCTAAGATGTCTTGTAAAGATAAAATATGAAATTTTTTTCGTACGTTACGTTTCTTGACATAAAGTAAAATTTGTTTTCACAAATGTTCAATGGGACTTCCTTTAGTCACCTCTACAATATCATTGCGAACCTGGTAGCCCTGGACTTTTGCCTTTACACAGTCATCCAGTTTCCTGGAACTATTTATACCATCTTCTTATACTCTTAGATGTCGATGTATTTCTATGGTACTTTCTCCAAAATTCACGCTGGACCGTGATTACTGACAGACTTTTTGCAAACGAGAATGCACAAAATGCCTTCCCCCGCTTGCGACGCCATTTCCACTTCTGTTAACAATAACACCATTGCTGACACCTATTTGACAAAACAATGTTACAAACTCAAAATTTCATGTTTTATCGCTACAATGGCATATGATCATTTGAACATATGCCATTATCATTTTCTGTTTATTCGTCTGGGGATTATTAAATTTTGTAATCGGGTCATTCATTTGTGATAACCCTGTATATTTTCTATCGTCATACCACATAAACATCTAGCATCATAATGTAGTGAGCTATTGGGTGTAATTGTCAATCCCATCTGATGCAAATTGCTGGTAACCTTAACCAGCTCAGGACCAAGCGATTTTTCATGTTAAACCTAACTCCATTTCAAAATTCATATCAAATCATTACTGTAATTTTTGGTTTATAATAATTCTAAATTACATAAGTTCCAAATTCAGCTGACACCGGTGTGATCACGAGACTTAGAACGGACAAAACTCAATCCCACATATGATACCGTGTTCTCTGAAGCAATCATCAATCTGATCACGGTCCTCAAGTGATTAACAGATTTCGCTCCATAAGGGAAATTGTTAAGCCAGAGGTTCTCCTTATTCTTAGATGCATTTCGGACGTTATATTTCAGCAGGATAATGCCCTTACTCATGTTTCTCAGACTGCGTAAGCTTTCTTCAGAGCATAACAGGTTCCGTTTCTTCCATGTCCCGCTTATTCCCCGGACACGGCACCCATTGACTATGTCTGGGATTTCATCAGTCGGTGATACAGACGTACAATTGGAGGGGTACACAGTAAAACTGACTTCAAGTCGAAAGCATCTGGAATGCCATTTTCCAGGCTTGCACTCAGAACCTGTATGATCCAATGCTACAAGGCTCTCATCGCTCAGCGGGGTGGAGAAACAAAACGCTAATTTCCGTCCTTTTTTATTTGTCTTATATATTTTATCGTTAATTTATACCCCTGTCAATAATATGAGGAATAAATTTCTGACAATTCCTTCATGGTGTTCTATTTTTCACAAACATGAGTGTAATATGAACGTACAAAATTGCAAAATAAATTTTTTTTATACAAATAGTGACTAAAGAAAAAGGTGATTTGATCGAAAAATGTCATATGGTAAGGTTCTGCGGTAATTATAAGCATTCATGCAAATTAATATCAATATTTTCATTAACACTCGCCAGTTAAACATAACTTATAGCACAACAGGGTAAACATTTACTAGAAAATCATAACCGGAACGAAATTTTGTGTTAATCATGAACTAATTAATGAGTTATTTAAGAAAAGCTTTTATTTTTCTTAGCTTGAAACTATCTAAGAACTTGTAAAATTTTGACTAAATAGGTAGGTGTATAATTCCTGAAAATTTTTTATAACTAAGGGTAAAAAAATCCCAATAAAGAAAAGTCACTCAATAAAAAAACTGATAATTTTAGAAAGTAAAATAATAATAGTTCATAAGAGAACGGCAAAGTTGTACTTTTTTAAAAATGACATTCTAAAAAAATTAATTACTTTAAGAACTATATATATTTATGCAGAGTATAGTCTCCAATTCATGGTACAAACTATAAGGCTAGGTACAGGACATTGTAACAAGCATTTATTGTATAGGAATGTAGGGGCGCGCGCAAGTGATGCGGTGAGGCAAAAGTAAGAGACGAAAAGAAAGACGAGGTGTTTAATGAAAGCATCGTTGATAAGTGTAATTTTTACAATAACTTTTTAGTACATGAGCTATGAAGTCCAGTTGCAGCGCAGTTTGATGTACCATCCACTGGCAGTTGGAGAAGATAGTGTGCCGGATTCAATACTTGTACTCGCTGAAAATGGAAGAGGTGTAAGCGATTTTTGTTTAACACTCTACAAATGGTCTAAAGACATACCTTTACGAGGTAAGCAACAGCTCTTGCGCTTGACTCGGGTCTATTAGCCACAACATTCAAGATCCTTTCTCTCAGGTTTGGACAGCGTATAGCTCTTCATCAACCAGCATCATGTCTGGTGACGTGGAACGAACGCGTTTCCCGAAGTTGACGATGTATCCGCTGTAAAATCCTGTGATCTGGGATTCGTCGATCAGGAAATTGCGCGTGATACATTCGTTGCGCATCTCTGCCGTTACCATTTGAACGGCCGTACATGTAATGCATGTCTGCATTCTCGGCATATGTAAAATTCCCCATCGCTGACGTCAGCACAATTGCGAAGGACTCTTTTCCTTACTGAGATGCATCATGTTGAACGGTGGCTAGACATCTAGTGCCCCCTACCTGCAATGCAACCAACCGATAACTCAATTTTCTTTTCTTTTCTTTTCCCAGTTTACGCCTCACTACATCACTTGCGCTCATACACTCCTATACAATAAATGATTGTTACAATGTCCTGTATCTATCCTTAAGTTTGTATCAGGAATTCGCGACCACCTTGTATGTATTTATAAAAATACAGGGTGTCTTAGAAATAGCACCCCAATTCTGCATAGCCAGACTCCTCTATGGGGGTACGTAAAAAATGTCCAAAGAACTGTACCTGTACCATCCATAGTTTACGAGAAAAGTACGAAAAGCAAAGATGCTCATCTTTGCTTTTGGGTACATCAAAAAGAGTATTTGCAAATATAGTATATAAAGGCAGATGTTCAAAGTATCCACCGTGCATACCGAGACAGGCTTGAACGTGCCGTTTAATGGATGAGTGTATACGTCACATCAGCTCAGTGTTTACCGAAGTACAATCAGCATGCAGACGAACAACTAAGTCCGTTTGTGCAGGCGCTGCGTTACGATACACAAATTCTTTGTGGGCCCCATAGGACAAAAAAACCTAACAATGTGAGTTGTGATGATTGTGGGAGGCCACAGAACCGGACCCACATGTCCTATCAAGTGGCCGAGGTAAGCCATATCCAGCCAATCACGTGCAGGAGTACAAGAATGTGATTGAGCCTTATCATGCATTCAGCAATTCAGCATCATTTACAGTATCTTTCTCATAAACTGTGGATCATACAGGTACAGTTCTTTGGACATTTTTTATGTATTATTTATTTATTTTTTATGGATGGGACAACCCATCCGTCACAAAACAAAGGAATTTCTTTGAAAATATCTGAAAGTGAATACATGTGACTTGATCATCAGAAGTGAATATATGTGACTTGACCATCAGAAGTGAATATATGTGACTTGACCATCAGAAGTGAATATATGTGACTTGACCATCAGAAGTGAATATATGTGTTTTTTCACTTGAACCCTATTTTTTTACCAAACCAGTTACAATATGCAGGATAAAAAAAAGGAACGTTTAATACACAATACTTATACCAAATTCAGCGGCGCAACAGCCCGTGAGAGCCAAGGTCTACTGTGCACATCTCAGTATTCGTGACCTTGGGCCTTGAGGCGCACGAGAAAATGTTGCAGTTAGATGGTCAATCTGACGCGAAACCCTCAATGTTTAGATCCCAAACAAGCTCGATACTCATTTATCAACCCACTGAAGAGATGAAAGGCTGAGTTGATCCTATCCAGCCAGGGGTGTGAACCCCGGCCCAGTGGCGTAGTAGCACGACACAATATTTATCCTTAGTATATAATTTAAAATTTGTTAACTATGCCGATATTTAAGTCCCATACGTAAATTATGCATCATACTATGTCATGAAGATATATTATCCTCAAATATCATTTTGTTTTATTAAGGGGACACAGTACGATTCAATTGACAAAAATCTGTCAAAAAATCAAAATTAATTTTTTAGCTTAAATTATTTTTTAAATACTTTTCTATAGTCTGACAAAATTAGTAAAAAAGAGCAAAATTTGAAAGCTCTAAACATAAAAAACAAAGAATTATGATAGCTTTTGTGTTCGTTTTTGTTCACATCCCTACGGCAAAGCAAAACTTTAAACTTACTTATCTCGGAAAGATAAAATAACTAGTTTGTCTTCATTTAAAATGCTAAGGCTTTTTTTCTATACATATATATTGTGCGTAATGCTTTGAATATTTTTTTTACTATTGCTAATAGTACATGTAACAAAAGTTGGTATGCATTTTTAAATCAAAGCAATACTTATTTTTTTTAAAAATAATTGAACTCAGAATTTGTACATTTCTTAAGGAATTTTCAATAAGCATTCATAAAAAGAAGTATTGTACGAATACCAATCATGTTATCGCAAAACGCATACCAACTTGTGTTACACATAGTTTGACGTACTTGTAAATCAAATTTCATTCGTGTACGTAAATTTTTTGTAGGAGGAGTAGCATTTTAAAATCACTTCACAAATTTTAAGTGTTTTCCTTAAAAAACTAAATGACTAGCTTTTTATGAAATTTTGAGCACAAAATTTGTTTTACATAGTATACACACATAGGAGGTAACTAAAAAAATTTTGAAAATCGGTAAATTAAAATTTTTTGCTTGAATCGTACCATGTCTCCTTGAAAAAAATTCCTTTTCTTTTATGTCTCAATTATGTTAAACACATAGTAATTTACTTTTTCTCAAAGCACAACTCTTCGTGAAATTGTACATTGTCTCAATGTTTTCACAAGCAAGTGCGAAAAACATCAAAACAGCGAATCAGTTTGCTGAGGTGAGAGATTTCTGTTTACAGCAGCAGTAGCAACCAGAAGTCACACACACACACACACATAAAAAAGCGCAAAACTGTCCATTAAAATTAATAGATGATCGAAAGAAACACGAGCCCTCACTGCGATGACAGCAAATACAGATTAGGTTTCACCTGCACTGGAGGAAAAGATATTTTGAGCTCACTAAGCCAGCAAGTCTGAGGGCTTATTATTAGCTTTCAATTAGCGATTTGTAGACGTCAAAAGACACCGACTCCCTCCAAGGTAGCGAAAACTCTGCTCCTCCCCCCTCTCCCAAACAATCAGGTGGCCCTTTTATTTGCTGTGTTTTGTTTCCCTATACTCACCATTGTTTCTATAAAGTCGAGCTATTTTAGCTTTTCCGTTTTCGCTTGGGTTTTTTTATTATTAGAAAGTCAAACTGCTTTCTCTTTTTTTTCTTTCTGAGAAAAAGCCCCCTCTGCGTTCGCAGTCAAAACAGTCACTGGCGGAACAGCTGGGACCGACAATAAAACAACAAAAATAGAGCCCACTTTTTCAGCTGCCGTCCTGTAAAAAAAAAAAAAAAAAAAAAAAATCTGCTACATTCACAAGACGTCAGGTACGGGGATTGTGTGTGAAGGCGTGTTGTGGGGGGAAAAATAATAATTGTGTCTTTCTTCATATTTTTTTAAAATTTTTTTTATTGGCTGTCTTTGTCATCCTTTTCGAAATAGATGCAGTCAACAGTTGAACAATGAGCGTTTAAGTTTGATATTTTGTGTAAAAAGCGTTCGCCAAAATAAATAAATTGGAAAAAAAGTAAAACTTGATTGACATTTTTTTAAAAAAAATGTTTGTCATTGTGGTGGGCAAACACAATTTGAGGTTGTTGTTGCATTATTCAAGAGAATGTTTTCATATTTAGAAATTTTTTTTTAAATGAATCCTCTAAAAAACTATTTTACACACACCCGTGTGTATGTTTGAATATAAAACAGCTAAAACGGTGAAACTTACGCTTTGTTTTGTAAAAGAAAGGGAATACCTTTTTCCTCGTTATTTAAAACACCGTGTGTGAGATTAAATTAATATAATTCGAAAGACCGTCAAAAAAAAAGTGATGAAATACAGAGTCGTAACTACCGCCGCATCAGTGATAAGCCCCCCTCCCTAGCCATAGAGGCCTCAAAAGGCGCAAGTGAAACACCACAATATGTTAACTTTTTGGAGACGGCGGGTTTTGTAAGGAAAAGGCCCTACAAGACGGCACTTTCAACGATGTTTACTTCCCCTTTTCTGTCGCTGATTGAGAGTATCAAACATCGGAGGACAAAAGAAGCCATATAGTTGTTGGTCTCCCGCTGACCAAGGGAAAGTTAGCGGCTTAGAAACATGTTTTCTGGGAGAATCCAATGTAGTAATTACGTATGATTTCCATTCAAGAAAATTCAAACAATTTATTTATTTTATTTTTAAAAAAAGAAATTATTTCCTAACAATTTAAGCTGCTTTCCACCTAGAGAGAGATTTCCACTTTAATATTATTAGGAGCATTGAGAGAAATAGCACAAAATAGTGATGATAATATAAATCATTGCATAAAAGAATTAAACGCTTATTTCATTGTAGACAAAGGTACAATAAACTAAACCAAATTTAATTGATTTTGCTCATGTAAAATTTATTTATATTTTGAATTTCCATAAATTCATTAAAATAGATATAAAATATTTTAAAGATTAATTTTAGTTCTTTTAAATGCAGGAATTTGGTACATACCTGGAGTTAAAACTTAAAATAATCAAATTAGAAATAAGAAGTAAATAATATGATTTATCACATAAATTGCGCATAATTTTAAAGGGCCCCAAGGAGTTTTGATACAGGACCCCATCAGGACTAGCTGCATCAATGATGAAAAATGAGCTATATAAGTTTATATATTGATTTTATGTAGATATGTATTTGCATCTAGCGATGTCTGGTTCCAGTTTCTTTTTGCCTGAAAATCGATGTACTTGCCATTGTTTTCCTTGGCTTTCCAACCTTTCTTATAGCTGCCTCAGTCATTTGGAAGGCTTTCCAAGCTCTTTTGTCCAGTGGCGTAATGGAGAATATTAGCCCCTCCACCTTTCCTGCAAAGTTAGGTTTTGCTTTTAATATTTTACAATTTGGTTAAATACGTATTTGGCGTCAGTCAGGCCTTAGGCCCCCTAGAACAGCTCAGGGATCGGCAACCTATGGCACGCGGCACAATTCTCAGGGGCATTCTGCACTATTCTACAAATTTGTCAATTTTTGAGTGGATGGAAGTTATCATTTAACAAACATCTTCAGAATTATGGACTTTTATTTTATTACGAAAAAATCTGAAAGATTTATTTTTTAGTAAGAACATTTAGAAACCCCGTGGTCGCCCATCCGGTATAGTGGTTAGCGACGCTGACTGCTGTGCCGTAGGGCCTGGGTTTAAATCCCGGAGAAGGCATGGGTGTTTTTAAATGTATAGTGCCTAGTGCCTTCGTGACATGGGGGTACTCTAATTAGCCGTAGAGTCGCAAGTCCTCTCATGAGGTTGGTGGAAGGGGAAGAGAGGTGTGGGATTACCTGACCACTCCCAGGGCGTTCTCCCTCAAAATTGAGGTGGGTCCAAGCCAAATCGTACTGTCACTTGCATGGTGCTCAAAGCTACGTCTAACTAAGGGCGTACAATCTGGCCCGATGTCATGATGAATTTCGTGGGCCTCTATCTGACTACGTCAGACAGGTGGCACTAGTAACAACAACAACAACAGAAACCTCTTGCACTACGCAATGTATCACACGGGACCTTAAATAACAAGAGAAAGTTTACAATACAAACATCCATGCCTTCTCCGGGATTCGAGCCCAGTCCCTACGGCACCGCAGTCAGCGTCACTAACCACTGTACCGGATGGGCGGCAATCTGAAAGATTAAAGATAAATTTACAGCTATTTTGAAAATTATTTAATATCATTGCTAGTGAAAGATTTGTTTGAAGAGAGAAAATTGCACGGCCTCGGCTTTTGGTTCTACATATCCAAGTAAAAAATCTTTCCTCATATGAAAAGTATTTTGAGTCTAAATTGTTTAACAACTGAATGCTCAGAATCGTGTCAAATTGAAAGTAACACATGATACCCCTGATTTTGTTATGTGAAAGTGTTGAGCGGTGCAAGCACTAGGTCCACCTTAAATTTTTTTTTTAACTGTAATGAAAGGAAATACTTATATTTTACGTATTCTACTTCTTATTTGAATAAATATGCTTAAAAATACATGATGTATGTACAATTTTAATTTTTAAAAATATTTGTTGAAGAAATAGTTATATTTTATGCTGTTTATTTTTATTTTAGGAAATATCTCTAAATGATGCAGAACTAATACAGTCCACTCTCGCTAATTCAAACCTTCGATAATACGAACCTCTTGCTCATTCGAAGTATATGCTCAGTCCCTAGAAAAACTCTTGATATTTCGAACTAAAACAACACGTTTTGGTACATTTAATATTTCGAAGTAAAATCTGTGGCTGATCAGATTACAAAACGCGATAATTCGAAGTTATTTTATAAAACTCTCGACACAGTTTGAATCTTACTATCTAGAGTCCTGTAGCAAACAGGTTGGAGCTTGCATGTTTTGTGTTGTATCATCCCTGTAATGTAGCCCCTTTGATGACCATCTGTCTGTTGCCCCTTCTTTGTGTTTCCCGGTTTTTCAGGCGAAAAGACACTTTTATTGCTTTCCTTTTTCAAGTGAACAGTTCTGGCCATATCTTTCGTTCAACACATGATCTTGTTACACATGTGTTCAGAAAGGATGGTCCGCTATTGTGAAGAAGAGATGAGTAGAATTGTGTCTTTTTGCGTCGGACTAACATAGTGATTTATGGCTTATTTGTGTGACTTATAGCATGTGGCGCCAAATAGAGAATTAACCGGACAGGATACTGCCTTGAAGACAGTGTCTGAAGGAACCGGCTGCAAAACGCTTTTATTTCTAATAAGGAATGGAAGAGATTAGGTGGAGCGTGAAAGAGTCATGTTAGAGAATTGCTACTTAAATGTATTCTTTTAATACACACGACTTTTAACTTCTATATAATATTTATAGTGGATAATATATACTTTTTAAAAATTCTAAAGTAATTTTATAGATATGTGAGTTAGAAAAAATTTGGGAGTTTTTTCTTACTCTTTTGATAATTCGAACTCTTGATAATTCGAAGTTTTTCAGTGTTCCCTTCAACTTCGAATCATCGTGAGTCGACTGTATTTAATAAAACTGTAAATATCTAAATCTCTATTGACTTCTATTCTCTAATCCTGCATATATTATAGTGGGAATCTAATTGTTAAAAAAATGTCGTACTGTATGGCACGCTGAATCCTATTGGTAGATTGGTTTTTGGCTCACCACAGCTACAAGTTTGCCACCCCTGATCTAGCTTAAAAGAAATTTAATAATCTGCAATATTTCTGTTTATGACTACATGGAAGGAAAATGAGTGAAAATAAAATAAAACAACATCACACACACACACACAGAATCCGTTACAAATTTTTTTTATTTTTCGCCAAAGTGTTTTACATGCTTGCGGTTATAAATCTTTTTTTTTTTAAAAAAAAATGTATAACGAAGCAATATTTTCCTACATTTTTTCCACTAGAAAAGATGGAAACACTGAATCCAAATTTTTGCTAGGATATTAAATGAATTGAAATGCTTATAGATCATGAAGTCCATTTCACCGTTACTTATGGATGAACTTGCATTGAGTTGTGTTGAATTTCGAAGTTGTGTTTTATCTACGCTCACAGTTTCGGTTTTGTAAAAAAAGAAATTGTTTGAATCAGCATGATATATACGTATATATATAAAAAAGCAAACAGTTCAAGATAAAAATTTTAAAAAGTTGATTTGAAAATGTATTTCAATTTAGGGACGATTCAAATCACTGCATGTAAATTCCGTACTGTTTTCTAGCTTATATACGTAGACATGTGATTACATGTCTACGTAAAAGTTCTTGGAAATTATACGTTTTGGAAACGTAGGATAATGTTTTCAGTTTAAAATGGTCACATGTACGTCTCATATGCTGTAGTCTTTTCAATTTTGCAATGCACAGTCTATCAACTTTCGCAGTGGTAAATATCGTGTTAGAAATGATTAATTGAACACTAAATTCCTCAACGATATATATTTTTTTAATTAAAAGATAGTAGAACATTTAATATATAACTAAAAATGTCAAATATTAAAAGAAAATTGCAATAGTTTTTTCGAAGCTGTATGATGATCTTTTTGAATTGAAGATAGTTGGAAAAGACCAGATCTAGTAGTTTATTTGTTGATTATTATATCTATTGGCTGTATATATTCTTGTGTAAATAATACCGTCAAATTCTGTGTCGATGTTTAAACTGTTTTTGTTACTAGAAATGATTTTCAAATAAATCCACTGACATATTTATTATAATAGAGAGGAAGGGAAAATATTTAAAATTGAGCACATTGAAAATAAAGCTTCGTTTAATACAACCAATTTTCGGCATAATTATGTTTTGCATCAATTATTTGTACTTGGAAACCAAATTATTTTGATTCAAATAATTGGAAATAATTTTATACTCATGCTTTTTCACACTTAAACATCTTGAACGAAGTCTGATATTAAAATACCTAAGATATTAACGAGCATGATTGCTATGAAACACTTTTAAAATTAATAGGTACAATTGTTCGAAGAACTTTTTGAAAATTTTGGAAATAGAGAATATTTTTTTCTCAATCACATAAAAAAACCCATTTGTTCCATAGCCTTTTTCAACAACTACGTTAAACTTTGTGATCATTCATATATTTATCCAAACTGTATCGTTTTTTATTGCACATTAGGAATATCAGAAAGGAATATCTTTTAAAGCCACCAAAATCATTTTTCGTTATTGTTTCCTATTTTTTACAATAACATTCGATGCTATAGTAGTAACCTCGCTGTATAAAAGTGGTTGCCAATTTCTTCTGTTAGTAGCAAAATGTTTTATCGTATACAGTTTCACTTCCAAGTTATTGTTTTCAGCGGCATGCCAGTTGCTTTTTACCGTAATTATCACGTTAACATTGTTATTGCACGGTTCAATGGGCTAGATTCATGTGACGTCATAGTCACATGGTAACTATAATCACGTGTTTCCAGCCAATCAGCTCATACATTGACGTGACGTCATAGTCACATGATAACTATAATCATGTGTTTGCAGCCAATCAGCTCACACATTCACGTGACGTCATAGTCGCAGAATAAATGCAATCACGAGTTTATAGCCAATCGGCTCATGCACTTCTCTGTTGCCAACTTTTTTCTTTAAACACAGGAACTTTCTTTTAAAAAGTAGTACATGTTTGTCAAAAATGGTAAACAAAATGTGCTTGATTTAAAAGTACACGTATATTTTCAAATTATAATACAGATTTTAATACAGAATTATAATACAGATTTTAATAAAGAATTATAATATAGATTTTTGAAGAATCTTAATACTTGAACAACTGTATCAAATTACTAAATTTGGAATTTTATTTAAATTTTCCAAGTAGAACAAGTACAAGTGTAAGTCTAATGCCAGTTTTGAATTCAGTAGAGATCACGTGATCGCATTAGTCATGTGACCCTCAGGAATTTAGCCCTTTAAATTTTATAGCCATCAAGGCAGGAAGTAATCTGTACCCCCGAAGCATCAGTATTAGTTCCATTTGTCCCGTGCGTCGTTTTCTCATTCTGCATATTTACAAAACATTATTCAATAATACTTTGTTATTATTTTATTACTTATTATTACCAAAATCACTTTGGTAATTCCCATCACTCACTGGGCCTTATACATGATTCTTCAGTGGTTATCGTAATCCTCTTTCTATAACTTCATTGCTGATTTATCATCAGGTGAAAACATTGTTGACTTATCATTATGTGCTTATCAGCATTTCCACTTTCAAAAATTTTTGTTACATGACCATGAACTATGTCAACATCATCTTTATCAAACGTATCGCCACCAGTTTTATACTTAAAAGTAAGATCACCTTTTTTATTCTCAAAAGCAATTACCATTTATTATTTTCATTCCTAACCTCATTAACTTTCTTCAAATGGTTACCATGATCAAGGATCGTTCCAATTTTTTAAAAAAAAAAAAGCTCATCAGCCATAACTTTGCAGCAGTCATCTTTGGGCATAATTTGTTCTGACTTCAATAAAAAAAAATGAAATAAAGTGAAATTTTTATGAGAATTGAAAAAAAAGTCTAACATGAGCCACTTGTCCTCTTCCAAATTGAAAAGGACATTAATTTGTGTGGAAGGACTAAATCCATTTGTAATTTTTAAAAAAAAAATGGTTGGTTTTTATGGTTGTGAGTTAAGGCTCCCTTGCACCAAGAGAAATCCAAAACCGTGAGTGGCAAAGCAGTACAGAATCAAACGTTCCTCAACCCATGTCGTCATCGTCCTCCTGGTCCTTAATGATGCCTATCCTCCTGCCACAGGTTCTGACCTTGTGGATGACCTCTTCCTGCATGAGGTTGAAACACATGGCGATCAAGGCCATACCGAATAGCAGGTACAGGGAACACATGACTAGCTTCTCCTGAGAACCCCCGTCCGAGATGACCGAATCACCAGGTACCAGATCGCCAAAACCTACATGAAAAGAATGATAATATCATAATTTTATCTTCTCTAAAAATAAACATATTATATAATGAGCTTGTATTATCATCCTTTTTTTTTGAAAGAAAAGTAAAGGGTACTTAAAATAAGTCATACATCACAGGATCTTTAGGGCAGTGGTCTTCAACTCCCGGGGTCGCTGCCCTGTACCAGTCCATGTATCAAATGGTACCAGGCCACTCAGGGAATATTAAGTTATTCATATTTTATTTACTGTGGTTCATTTTTTGGGGTTTTTTCAGAGGTTAATCTGGAGCTGGAAGACGTTCCCAAAGTCGCACCAATACCCCGCATGCTCAAAATATCGAGATATATAAAATATAAACAGTCGACACCTCCCCCCTCCTTTTCCTAACGGGTCGCGGTAAAATTATCAAGGGTTGACTGGTTCACGGCGATAAAAGGTTTGGGGACCACTGCATTAGGACGTTAGCAATTTTTCTTATTGACCTTGCCACCATAAATAGCTTTATACTGTGGCAAGTGATACGGGGCTCCAGCAGCACAATATACAACCCCGTTATTTCGTGATTTTTACACTTTTCCCTGTTGACCAGATGTCGGCACATTTCTTGCAATTGGGGTGCTTCAAGCACCTTCGCGGTTATTACACCCATAAAGTACGTTAAGAATATCACTACGCACTGTGTCTCCTCCAATTAGAAAGTTAAAAAATTCAGAAATAAAGTTTCCGCGCATTAATATTGGTGCGATGCGGCAGAGTTTATAAGGAGCTGCACTCGAAAACCAAGAAGAATTTGGAAAGAATTGGAAGTTGTTTCTCACCCCCAATGTTGCTGAATTTTTAAGACACAGCGGCTCGTTTAGCGACACATGGAGGAACCGACTCCCTCCCCCCTATCTTTCAGATAAGTGCTTGTTTTTTTGTATTTATTTTGTGCCAACTTTAATTGTTTAAATATAAATTCTTTAAGCTAAATCACGTAATTTCATTTTTTTTTAAAAGCTTTTATTTAACTTACAATGTATGTATGTATGTATGTATGTATGTATGTATGTATGTATGTATGTAATTTGTTCGGGTGGAATCTTGCAACTCAATTTTGAAGCTGATATCTTCCTCCCATTGAGCTGAAATTTTGTATACACGTTTAGTTTGGATGACAATGCATGTTTTGACCATTTATATTCCGATATTGCAATTAATTAAAAACGTTCAACTAGTTTTGGGCGCCAACTTGGATATATCTGCATTGTTGTAATAATTTTATTGTTACAACAATGACAAAAGTTGGCGTCGAAAATCGGTTTTCAGCCAAACTGGAATTTCATAACGTTACGCTATTCACAGTATTAATTAACTTTGTCTAAAAAATAATTACATTTCTACAACGTAAAAACAATCTAATTTCTACAACGTATGCAATGTTTTTACAAATTTCTATCTATTTCCTTGGATTTAAATTCAAAACAAAAAAGTAGAGCTATTTTTCAAGTAGATTGGTACATTGTATACCTTTCTCAATGCTACCGAGTTAAACTGAGACGGAGTATTGAAGAAATTCTTTAAATAATTTATCTAACTTTAATCTATGAAACTCAGACAAAAAATAATTACAGAATCGGAAAGATCATTTTTTTAATGTATCTTACCCATCAAAAAGGAATCTGCTAGGAAAACAATAAGAGAAAAATATTATCTAGAAATGCAATATATTTTCGATTAAAAAAAATAATTTTACAATAAAATGAAGTAATTTTTTAAAGAAATTTTCTAATTTTAAGCCTACGAGTAATTTAAATATACCTCATTTTATCACCAGTAATCTAAACACACACTACGACACATGTGTCCTTAAATTTAATTACAAATAGAATCTGTTAATTTTATTTGAATTTAATTATTGATTTTTTCAAAATCAAGTTTCTAAAGATGATCTGAGCAATTAAAAAAAAATAGATTCTTACGTAGAAGATATTCAATGTCCAGCAAAAAATTATCATTATTTGATAAAACTTTCTTTTTTGATTACAAAATGCGTTTTTAGTCTTAAGCATTTTATTGATTAATACAAATATTTAAATGCCTTTTGAAGTTTTTAATAAACAATTAAAATTTTCTTCTAATATGTTAGAGAAATACATCCCTTATCTTCAAAATATTTCAAATAAATAATATATTCTTTAAGTTTTTCAAAAATAGTCAAAATTTTAATTAAACATTTAATAACTTTGTCATTTATGAAGATAATCTCACTTAACCTTTTTTCTCGTGTGTAGAACAATGTTAGCCAAAATCTGCATGAAGATTGAAAAAATTGCTTAAAAATTACGGATTTAAAAAAATTGTGTTTTTAGTCTTATACCATTTTGCGAGAATTAATTCAGCTAAACCAGGGATGGCGAACCAGCGTTCAATGAGTTGAACAGGCTGAGAAACCTGTCCAGCGATAACTAAAAAGTAAAAAATAAATTAAATGTAAAAAAACTTTTTTAAGAACAAGCTTTTATTTAAACGCGCTAAAAAGAATAAAATAAACTTTTCCTTTAAAACTTTTTTACTATCAACTTATAACGTCATTACACAATTTATATGATATAAAAGCTTGTCGCGAGATTTACCTGTGTAGATAAACAAGTAAAATAAATAACTTGACCTGATTGATTTTGGTTTTTAAAAATTCAAACTAAGTAAATATGAGTACTTAAATATTGCGACAAGCTTTTATATCATATAAATTGTGTAATGACGTTATAAGTTGATAGTAAAAAAGTTTTAAAGGAAAAGTTTATTTTATTCTTTTTAGCGCGTTTAAATAAAAGCTTGTTCTTAAAAAAGTTTTTTTACATTTAATTTATTTCATTCAGTAAATTCGTAAATTATTAATACAGCGTAAGAGAGTAATCTAGGAAGTCAATCTTAAATTAAGCATGGTGCAAACTTTACGAATCTGGGTTAATATTTAAATATAGCGTTGCATCACAAGTGAACAAAAGAAACAGAATTTTAGACCAGCTAACATT
The DNA here is from genome assembly GCA_019973975.1 of Trichonephila clavata. NCBI lineage: Eukaryota > Metazoa > Arthropoda > Arachnida > Araneae > Nephilidae > Trichonephila > Trichonephila clavata. The sequence goes on along the minus strand of BMAO01038371.1, from coordinate 48,455 downwards.
CCGTACAGCATTAGCTCGTCAGCTAACAGACGGATATTCCTGAAGAATAAGGAAAGGACGTCCTGCTAGCTTCCAAGCAAAGAAGTGTGTAGTTCCAGATGATGTGTGTTTTGCCAGTGTGGGAAATCATATGCCGAAGATGGTTTCCAACTATAGACGATGTAGGAAATGTAGCAGAAAGGGACAAGAAAGAGGACCCGCTACATGTGATGTCCCTTTGTGCATTCCAACATGCTTCTCCTTCTTTCATGGCACATAACTACCATTACATTTAATTTTCTCTATGACTGTGAATGATTCTTTGGGAAGTATTCTTCCCACCCCTAAAATCTAAATGTAAATATAAAATTCGGCAGAATAAAATATATTTCCTTAAATGCTATTGTTTAATTGTTAATAAGACATAAAACAATGCGAGAAATTCGAAAGGGAAATAAATAGCCCACGAAAGGGTTAAGTTTTCAAAAAACAATTCTCTGAAACACATAATTATGTAAACACTTTCGTCTAAAATAAATATTGTAAATAGAAAACCGCATGGATTCGATATCTTGTGTGACAGGTATTCGAAAATGGTAATACGTCCAATGAGTTTCGACTCAAAATGTTTCTTAGGATTAAGTCACAATCATCAATGTAATAGGGGGGAAATAGATAAAATTGCTGTCACGATCAACAGATATTTGTACTAAAATATAGGGTGTTTCATATTGAATGGTACAAAAAGAATAGCGCTGTGTGACTGCCGTAATGGATTTATTCAGCCGAAACAAATTTATTCTGAAACTACAATTATACAAGTTTTATTTGGCAATAAAGAAAAATTATTGAATGATAAACTCGCCGCTAGAGGCGCTGTTAAACAAAATGTCGTCCATGCAGGAGAAAGGGTAATGCGTTTTCGAATATGCCATTTTGAATATGAATTATGTACAATTTCCGTGCCCATATAGCAAATTATGGCGATTAACTTTACCACATAAGTGGAACGTGGATTCATCGGTAAACACCAGTGTGTTCTCGAAACCATTCACGTCGAGCTTTTATTTGAAATTTCACTCAGAAATTCTTACGCAATGGTTTGTCAGTAGGTTTTAAAGCCTGGACCATCTGATATCTGTACGGCTTGAATTGGAGACGCTTCCGTAAAACACGCCACGCCGTTATGTAAGGGACAGCCAGTTCTGCTCCTGCACGTCGAGTTGATTTTGAGGGACTCCGTAAAAACGAATCACTAATTCTTTCAATCACTTCGGGTTTTGTTTCTTTTCGTCCTGGACTTTTGCTCTTGCATAAGCAGCCGGTATCCTGGAACTGCTTCACCCACCTGCCTATGTTATGCCGATGCGGTGGTTCTTTATTAAATTTCGTGCGAAAATGTCTTTGCACAACAGTCACCGAGGAGGTTTCGGCATATTCGAAAACGCAGTACGCTTTCTCCTGCATGGACGACATTTTGCTTAACAGCGCTTCTAGCGGCGAGTTCGTCATTCGATAATTTTTCCCTGTTGCCAAATAAAACTTGTATAATTGTAGTTGCAGAATAAATTTGTTTCGGCTGAATAAATCCATTACGTCAGTCACACAGCGCTATTCTTTTTGTTCCATTCAATATGAAACACCCTGTATTATAAAAAAAACATTAAAACTATTTTAATGATTTCATAACAATTTATACACGTGTGGCGGTGGTATCTATATATAAGCCACTAACTACCTCTGGACTGAAGTGATCATTTTGTCTAGGGGTCAGTCATGTTTGTACGGAACGGAAGGTACCAAGATCGAATCTCCTTCACACGCCTGCTATATAACTCGTCAGTACTTACCAATGGTACTCAGGGTGACGAAACAGAAATAGGAACCATCCAAGAACCCCCATCCTTCCCACAAGGAGAAGAGCACGGCTCCTCCGGAGATGTACCCCACCAGAATCACCATACACAGAGTAATGGGAACGGATACTCTTGCCTTGCCATTGTACTCATCCTCTCGGTACAGTTCGGAATCCGGTATTGGCTCAATACGAACCTACAAACAGAAAAATCAATTCTATAGCATCAAAACTTTTATCGTTATTGAAAGTAAACTTGTTTACACTAAGCGAGGAGGGAGTAATGGGGTTATGAAGTGGATAATGTGGCATTCCAACATTTTCAGATAATATAGCCCAATATTTTTCAATTCCTACTATTAGTTCACACTCTCCCCATATATATCTCTAATAATCTCCATTAATTTAACCTTTTACAACTTTTTAATTACTTTGGTCCATCCCTTCAGGACTCATGTTTTAATATAAGTGCTGCTTTTTTAAGAAAGGTCAGTTTGTTTTTTAAAAAATAATAATATTTTGTTTTAAAAAAACCTTTATTTTCGGATTATACATACATTTTTTTTACATAGTTGCCGATTTCCTTAATGCACTTGTCATGCCTTAAAACTACATTATGAAAACCCTCTTCAAAGAAGTCTGCTGCCTGGTTGGACAGCCAAGAGTTCAGGGCTGCACTGAGGTACCGGAAAAGGTGAAAATCGCTGGGGAGCAAGGTTGGGGCTCTGTATAGTGTATGCTCAGAAAAACTCCCAAGTTCAAGAAGTGTCGGACCTTGCGTTGTCGTGGAGGAGCAAAACACCTTTTGATAGCATGCCACACCTTTTGTTTTGCAATGCTCATCCGGTACCTCAAACACAGTCTTGGCGGGAAGCGCTTCAGTGACGACGAAGAAGTGAAAGCGGCCGTGAACTCTTGGCTGTCCGACCAGGCGGCAGACTTCTTTGAAAAAGGTCTTCAAAACGTAGTTTTAAGGTATGACAAGTGCATTAATAAAATCGACAACTATGTAGAAAAATAGGCAAAAGTATGTAGAATCCTAAGCTAAAGGTTTTTTTAAACTAAATATTGTCATTATTTTTAAAAAAAACAAACGGACCTTATTTAAAAAACAGCCCACGTAATAAACTAGCTAGCCGCCGAACGGCAGCATTTTGAATTAACTACATCTATCCACCAACCCAGATCATGTGATTCGAGCTTCGTATAAATAGCAAGATCTCTGGAAATTCTCCCTTATGCTCTTTGTCCTTAGTCATGTAGCTGGCTACAGTGCGTTGTGTATTCGTTTTCTTTGTTCTGTGTGGTGTCGTCAATTCTCTGCTTTATGTTTAATATGTGTATGCCTGTCAGTCTCAAGATGTGCAATAAATAGTTTTCCTGCCATAAAGAACTACCTCATCAATATCATTTTAATATGCAACAAAATCATGATGATCCAGGTTAAGAAATACCTTACCATTCCCCACGCCTTTATATTTATTTATTTATATATATTGTTCAAAGCTCCAGTCGTTTAACAAATACTTTCTATTCATCCATTTAAGTTCAAATACATTTTTTAAAACTTGCAGTGGATGCACTTGATGTTAATACAGTTTTTTTTCCAAATATTAATTCATTGATTAAATTAAAAAATGAATAAATACTAACAAAAATAATAGTTCAACAGCGTATATAGAAAGGAAAGTTATTCGTTGTGTCCCTGTGGTGCAATGGATAACGCGTTGGACTTCTAATTCCAAACGTCATTGGTTCGATTCCCACCTGAAATGGCTTAAATTCTGAGAATGGAATTTCTTTTTTGCTATTATATTTTATTAGAATAATTAAATTTAATGAATGAATAAACAGTATCAAACAAACAAAAATAGTCCAACACAGTACATAGAAAGGAAAATAGAAAATTTCAAGAAAAATCGCTTTCTATTCTGTCTCTTAATATTGTGATTCTGTCATATGTATATAAATATTTATATTAATTGTAACCATTTAATAAAAAAGTCATTAAAATAAAATATTTATTTGATGACCTAAGTAGGAATTGATTAATTTTCTTTTATATAACTTGTTTTGAACATATTATCAGCATTGAACTGTTAGTATCAACTCCACACTAAGTTTGGTGCAACTTTCTTTTGCTGGATCAAGCTACAGACGGCTCTGAGTGAGTGAGTGAATACTAATGTCGCAGTGTTTAGCTACACGAGGGCTTTTGACGACGGACCGCGACATTTTGAACCATGCTCAAGTGACAAGAACGACACCTGAGCTGGTACCACTCTCCTAACTACCACACCACACCAATGGGAGGACGTTTGAGTTCTCGACAGATTTAACGTGCCTCGCTCCCCTACACGGCGGGTCTTCAGTAGTACTGGGATCGAACTCATGACACGCTAGCCATGATCCGATGCCTTGACCACTTGGCTACTGCGGCCGCTAGGCGGCTCTGAATAAAGTCAGTTAAAAATCACCATGATTATTTTCCTCAAGCTATTGAGGCCTCATTTGGATTAAAGACAAAAAACAAAAACGAGCAACTCACCTCGTCTTCCACGATGTGTGACAAAGGAGGTGGAGGCGGAGGGGGCACACTCAAATGGAACTTCTCGTCCACCTCGAGGCCGAAACGGCCGGATGGGGCTGCGGACGAGGACGCGTTGCCGACCACGTGCTGCACTCTGTAATTCTCGGCCAGATACCTCCTCCGTCTTGCTTCCCCATCTCCACTCGTGCATGCGCATGCGCGGCTGTACAGATATCGGAAGGCCTTGGCCAAGATGTCCCCGATGTTGGTGAGGTAGAGGAGCATGAGCGGGATGCCGATGATGGCGTAGAAAATGGTGGCGATCTTGCCGGACGGAGTACGAGGAGCGATGTTGCCGTACCCTGAAACAAAAAAGTGCATCATTAGTTTGGGTTATTTTACTCTAAAAGTTCACTGGACCATTGGCGACAAATCTCATGACTCAATCCCTGGTCATATGATGAGGAAAGCACTTGTATTTTGCTGTCCTTAATTTCACGATAAGCCTTGTAAAATATTTAAAGGCCAATTCGAGCTGGTATGCAATTCAGTAATTAATTCACGTAGCTTTTTGATGGCTTCATTGATTAATCACAACTTCACACTTTGATCCCATTGGTTACGAACCTCGTAATTTTGAACTGTCAAATGACTGTCAATGACTCCAAACCATGTAATGCATGTCTGTATTTTCGACATACGTGAAGTATCCCATCGTAGGCGTCAGCACAATTGCGAATGATGCTTTCCCCTACTGCATCACGTTGAACTGTGGCAAGACATCTACTGCCCCCTACTGCTAACGCAATCTACCGATAACTCCATTTCTCTTCTTTTATTTCCCCCGTTTGCAATTCACCGCGTCACTTGCGCCCATGCATTCCTATACAATAAATGATTGTTACAATGTCCTGTATTTACCCTTAAAGTTTGCACCATGAATTTAGGATCACCCTGTAGAAACAGTAATTATGTCATTTTAGAAATTTATTCTTTTGAATTCCAAAATGCCAATAAAAGTACAGACAAGATAGCAACTGAAATGATTTTTTAAAACTGTTTAAAATTTAATCTAATTAAAGGAAAAAGCTTGCCCACAGAAGCCGTAAGGTTAGAACATTTCTGTCATGTCGGCGAGTTGTTGAATTTCGGAAAGAGAATGGACGCTGAGAAGTACTATCCTCGGTGACTTTACCGTGGCTCAAAGTTACGAGATTCGTCTTCTACATCTAGTCTTGCTTTAGATGACGTTGGCTGCGACTCGAGAAAACGATTATTCTTCCATTTCAAATATTCTTTTACTTTTATTCGACACACAGGATAAATGAGGCTATTTACAGTTCTGAATTAATGCAGCTATTTACATAAAATATCAAATTATTTGAGCACACTCTCCGTAAAGATAAAATATTATACAGTTCTTTTCTTAGAGTAAAACGAAACTTAGAATATTCCATAAATTTACTTTACTACAATTCTGTTGCTTGATCAGTGCTGATTTAAGCTAATTTCGGTCCCTGGGCTCATAAGATCTGCAGGCCCCCTTGACACAAGCGGATCGAAAACCTGATTAAGTCCAGCTTATCCGGGCCCCGGGTCCGTGGGTGCTCACCCCAAGCAACCTGTGGATAAATCGGCACTGTGCCAGATTCAAAGTGAATAAGCAAACGCGAAACAAATATTAAATAATACAAAACAGGAAATGTTGAACTTATGAGGAGTGGCAACAACGCTATTAATCAATCAGTTGGATAGAAGCTCACGAATGACAAGCCATCTCTTTGTGCTCTGATTATACTAAAGTGTCTCTGAAAGGGCTGGGAGACTCAAAGGTGCAATATGGTAAACCAGTGGTCATTGGCAAGAACTCGAGGCTAGCATGTCATGAATTTTAGCCATAGTGTCATTGAACACCCACCGTGTATAAAAGTTAAGTCTGTCGTGGCTCTAAGTCTTCACGGTGACATGGTGCTAGTTTAGAAAGTGGGCTTAACCGTGGTTTAAAATTGGCGACTATAGTGGCGAGGTACGTCGCCAATAGTCACCAACTTGATTTATAGTGCGACGCTAATAAACATTCACTCCCGTTGGGACTCAAAATTCTCAAACTAGAGTAATGTAGATGTGGATAGTGGGGTACTAACTCATATGTCGACTTCGTCAATTAATCGTGATCCAAAATCACAAGGAGTAATTGGGCTGAGACTAACGGACGTTTGTGTCTGGCGGAAATAGACAACCAGAGGTGTTTAATATAGCATTGAAAAAATTCTTATTCAATCTGATTTGTTGGTTTTTGCCTTACCCAGTAAGAATAAAAGCGAAAAGAGTACTAAAATTGAGTTCAAGTTTGACAAAAAAAAATTTTTTTATTAAATTCACATACATTCGTGGTATTTTTGCCACGAAATTTCTGGCAAACTTCTAACGAGTTCAGAAAGAAGCCTTTTTTAAAAAAAAAAAAGACAGCTTCACGAGAGAAAATCACATTAAAAGTAATAGTTTCTGACATTTCTAATTGACTGGTTGTGACGTACGACTTCCTTTTCTATGTGATCAGATCGTGACTTCACTGTAACTGCATCCGCTCGCGTGGAATTGGAAAATCGATAAAATCGAAGCCGGTTGCCACTGGAATATATTGTTGATTTTTCAGAAAACCATTAATTCATGGTCGTCAGATTTCGCAAATAAATTTCGTAGCCATGGGCTGTCGTGAAAATTTTAAATTCATTGCACATATTCTCCAACATTCAAACTCTGAATATAAATCCAATTGAATAATATACTGCGTTCGAGATGTAAATATGTGTGTGTGTATTTGTGTGTTTAATATCACAGCAAGATCTTGCTCTGTGATATGTACTTTCAAGTTCTTGTTCGATATTTTCCCGAAATTAAGGAGAAAAAAGAGGAAGAGGAAAAGTTCCGTAAGAAAAGAAAACAATAGTTCGAATTTTGAATTCGAAGAAAACCTATAAACCAATGAAAGAATGAAAAATCAATACACGCTACTTCTTAAACAGAGGCAAAGTTTTCGAAAAACCATTAAAAATAATGTAAAAAAAAAAACTGAATTAATATATATATATATATATATGTTCTATTCATATTAGTTCAATAATAAATTAATTTAAGGAATTAAAATATGCTTATCTTAGCTACCATAATTGCATTTCGTCCGTGTACAAATATTTCCTCTTTTTTTTTGTTCGATATTTTACTGAAAACAAGTAAGAAAAAATAATAAATAGCGAAGTATATATCACAAAATAAATTAGAATTGTTTGATTCTTGAAATAATTGAAAATCGATTAACCAATGAGAAACTGAGAAATCGATAAACTACGTCCCGAATAGATTCTTGAGTAATCACTGTTTTTTGTAACTCGAATTTGTTTGGTCACAATATGAGAATGCGATTGGTAAGTCGTACAGTATGGTTGTTAGGGTGCCAGTTCAAACGTCGACTTCGTCATCATATCGGGATTGAAAATTATGAGGCATATTGATTGTAGGGTTAGATGGCATCTGATAGGAAAAGATTGACGGAAGCGTGCAATAACTATAAAAGCGAGCAATAAAAATACATTAATAGAATGAGATAGTAGTACCTTGTTGCTCCATGTCTCATACAACCATAAATGTATAAATCAATACATTAATAGTTTAAGAAGGATTGAGAATAACGTTTAAGAAAGAAACGCGTGGAGTTTAAAAATCTATTTAATTAGGAATTAAATATATTTTAGTTTTTTTTAAGGTATTCAACTACTTGCACGACAACTTTTTTAAAAAAAAAAATGGATATATGAGGATTTTTTTTTTAGTTTTTAGATTTATTTAGTACATTTTAAGAAAAATATGCTAAAATTAAGAAGAGAAAACGAAATTATTATTACTAAAAGGGGAAAAAATGGGTAAAAATTTACAACATAAACGGGGCCCATTCTATTACTAAAAGTTTAAGAACAATTTTTCAATTTTTTTCAACTTTATGATATGTTGCTATGTTATTCATTTTTGAAATGACCTACAGAATAAGAAATATTTTACTTTTTACAAAAACTAGAGCACTTTATTTTAATTTTTATATGAAGTTGCTTAAAAAAACAGTGATTATATTCACATAAGGGACTGTAAATTTTGAAATAAAACAGTAATTGATAAATCTGAAGGTTAAATTGTTCTACTATTATACAGAACATACACAAAAAATGGGCAGTGGGTAGCCTAGTGGTTAGAGCATCGGACGCCAGACCGGAAGACATGAGTTCGATGCCCGATGTCACTAAATATCCGCCGAATGCACACGGAGTACGTGCTCGAAAAATCAGTGGGTCCGAATGGTGTCGCCATCTATCGTGAGCAAAGTAGGGCTGTCACCTTCGTGGGCTCAAAGCTTAGGCTAATGAAAGACGTATCTCTAGCCCGTTGCCATGATGAATTTCGTGGGCCTCGATCTGCTTACGTCAGACAGGTGGCATAAATAACAACAACACAACACAAAAAATTTTAGTTCATTATTTTCAAAACTTTTTCAGCAGTCACTCTGTCCCCGTTTGAGCATTTAAAAAAAAGACACATTTCGAGTAAAACGCGTTCTAAAGTTTGACATCTTGCTTAAAGTAATGGCATCTGCTTTTACTAAAACACTTGTAGCTTTTATTCTAGTGAACGGAAAATAATAAACTTGCTATTTTTATAAAGCTAATAAGATGGCCTATAAAATAAAATTATATAAAAAATTTTTTTGTCAATTTTTAGCAAAATTCACAGTTTTAGTGTAGTCGGATAACTTAAGGCTCATGCATTCACTCCTGAATTGGGACGGGAAGATTAGTGGTTCCCAAACTTACTATACCATTGACCCCAAGTGAAATAGCTCTTCAATGTATAATAGAAAAATTATAAATTTAACTTTTTATGTCCTGACCGGTAAAGTTGACGTAAAAATAAAATATAAATAAAATATTGTGATATCTGATGTAGTATTTGTTTAAATTATAACTTTTGCATTGAAGTATAACGAAACACGTCTTTTTTTTTTTCAATGAGACACCGAGATGGTTATCTTCATAGAACACAAAGAATATAATACTTCTTTCTGTTCAAAACTTAAAAAAAAAAAATTAAAAAAAATGAAAAAAAAAATGTTGCATTCACTTTACATATTGGGATCACGCAAAAAACAAAACTAAACTGTTGAATATAGATGTACGATTCTTTTATACTGTCATATAATTTAGACAAGGTATTTTATGTAGCACACACACACACACACACACACACACACACACACACACACACACCACACACACACACACACACACACACACACAGCTAAACTCGGTTCCTATTTAAATCTACATAGACGGCTCGACTTCCCCTTTACGAAGTTTTTCATAACTTGAAATTTATGTACCTAACTAAAGCACTTTTTTCTAAAATTAAAAATTTTCTTAACACATAAAAATCATTACTAATTTACTTTTAATTTTCCTAATACTGGAAAAGGGTTACAAATATTTTACTTTAAATTAAATCCTTCGTGGCTCCTCTAACGTTGTCCATACACCCCTGAATTAATTTTAATATTCTACAAACCCCCTCTGTGTGGAATCTGTCGGAACCGCTTTGGGGACCTATGTCGTAGAACGACACCAATCGAAATTAACAGCAAAAATCTACGAACATGCAGTACTAGTTTTACTCCTAATATTTCCCTTTTACTGTTCTGGATTAATCACAGATAGTTGCTAATAGTCCAGCGCCGCTCTTTGAAAATTACATTAAGGCAAATATCATAGAGTATTAGTGGCAAAATCAGTTTCTGTAACAAGCAAATGCTTTTGTGTTGTAATAATGTCAATAACCCACTCCAAACTTCACACAATGTAAGGGTGCAATATGGCCAAGCTGGAGCACCCTGCAAAGCGTTCTAAACAATAGCTTTGCAAGTCACCCTGCTCCTCTCTAGACAGGAGATAACCGTTTATCTGTACCGGAAGCCGCTAGTTTTCTTTTCTTGTCCTTCACCAGCGGGCTTCTTCCGAATGTCAAGCACCCGAGCCGTTCCACGGAGAAACATAGTTGGGGCGGTGCCAGCTGGCAGGGCGCACCGCTTATTGCGACGTCAGCGCCCCGAAAATAATAGAGATTTATGGAATGGAAAAAGGAACAATGCCTTCGAGGGTGACGTCGTGAAGTGGAGGAGCGTACTACAGGTGGGAGACGCGAGTGCAACGGGACTTAAAGTGAGAGGTTTGTTCATGTGAAACACAGAGCGTGTGCCTTAACAAAAATAATTTTAAAAAGGAAAAGTGTATTCAATATATTCTAGAGACACATAAAAACGGCCTTTCAGCTATTAAAAGGAGCTTTGGGGTTCATATTTTTTTAACTAGGTCAGTGATTCATAATGGGGTCTATATTGAGCCCCAGGAGTCTATGACGACTTGCAAAGGGTTCACGTCAGCGAAAAAATTATTTGGGGATCCATGAGGTGTAAATGGGGGTCTACGAAAGTAGCTCTCATTAAACCAGATCGTAACTTTGTAATGCTTATCGGTTCCTGTTTCCCTCTAATCCCCTTGTCTACTCTCGGACCCGGCTAGAAGTGTGGGAAGAACTGAATAATCAGTAGACATGATTCCCTCTATTTGTTTTATTGTCCCCAAAATATCAACCAAGCACAATAATAATCTAATTAAGATGAATGATCAGATAGCAGAGTGCGAAAGTGAGACTCGTTAGCCAGGGTATAATATTACGGACCCTCAACTGATTCCACAATAACCTATGCAAGCTCAATGTCAACTACGCCGTGCAATAATAAGCTAAACTCCTATTTAAATAAGGATCACGATACCTGTACTCTTGTGAAGTCCTACTGTTGAGGTCTTGAACGGTAATCTTTAACTGGATTCGATCACTTCCGAGTGATCCTCTCTTAGAATTCTTCAATTGATACTTTTATAAACTTAGATTTGCACTTAAAAAATTTACGATCCTCCACTCCCCAACTAACTCTCAAAACTCGCGAATACAGAATTTATATAATATACTTAATTTGCATAGTCACGTTTCTTCCTTCGGTGAAAGTTGGTTGGTTAAAATATTTCCTCAGAAGAGTCCCCAAGGGGTTAGTCATAGACGCGTATAGATCCGTCACAACTTTGTTCTATTTGAAGCCGCTCCTTCACCGTCCTGCTGATCTAAGGGTGCGTGAAGGGGGGGGGGGACAAAGCATCACCATCAACTTCCATAATAATTAATATTTCTTTATTATTCAAGCACACTAATCAACCACAAGTGAAACTACAAGAGAAGACCCTAGGAGTGATATAAAGAGAGCAATCTACACTAAGTAAACAAGCGCTAACAATCTGCTTAATTTTATCTAATCTACTCTGTCTTGGATTATTAATTCTCAGTCCACTAATTTATTATAGTGGCAAAATCCTTCCTTATAACTCACGTTGTGATAATGAAATAAATCTCACCCACGTATCACCGCACAACAATTCCTCTGCTTCTCTCATACATTTACAAAACCTTTTGACTTTATATAGTCAAACTAATCTACATATCAAGGTTTCTTCTTGAGGGATGGCTGTGAATTAATGGGAAAGCTAGCCCCAAAGTTCCCCCAAGAGGATTATTCAGAAGGTCGTGCATAGATCCGTCACAACTTTAATTTCAAAAGAAAATTTAATCAAATGGAAACCAGAATTTACCTACCGTAAATACGGCGTAAAACGCGCAATTTTAACACCAAAAATAAGATCGAAATTTAAGGGTGCGCGTATAAAAAAATGATACCGTAACGTCGTGGAACTTGGTAGCGTATTGTGACCACGCTAATCATTAAAAAAAAACTTTTATTGTGTGATCTAAAATTGATTTATTTACTTTTTCCTATTAAAAGATCACTATGAAGAGAAAAAGAATCCAGTTACAAGTGTTAGATCCATTTAGCCAGTTCTATTTAGTATTGGTGCTAGTTCTAATTTAGGCAGTCTATTGCGTTGGTGCCCACTCGCTTCTTCTTTTAACCGCCCTTTGGATACCGCCTCAGGGGTCAATCTCGCTAGTCCATCGGGTTCTGTCTCGGGAAACTATCGTCGTGATTAGATCGGGAGGCCCACGCCTCGCGCATTATTCCTATATCCGTCGATTACGTCTCGCAGGTCGATCGTCGGAGTTGATCGGGAGCCATCGCTCTTCTTCCTTCGTCCGCAGGATTCTGTTTCGGGAATATATCGTGGGAGTTTATCCGGAGTCCTCCTCTCCCTGCTTTCTAGTCCCCTCTTTTTTTTTACGGTGAATCTGTGGGCATATGGGCTGCGAAGCAGCCCTCCATCCCATATCTGGATTTCTGCGATGTGGAAGATGGCGAAAGTGGGTTTTTTTCCGTCTGCGAGATACGTCTTGGCGGTTGGTTGACAGGACTAGTCCGGTAGGCATGCCTATGGTGATGGAAGTTCTCTTGAATTTCTTGCTGAGAAAGTTGCATGAGAGAGAGCTGTGAGGCTGCTCTCTGGTTGGATGCTGGGGAGGGGAGTGAGGAAAATGACTCCGATTGGCTGCCCTGGGGTCTCAAAAAGTTAGAATCGCGAAAGTGGGAGGAGCTTGTCCAGTTTGCATTTTAAAGTTAGGAGTGAAATAAAAAGTTAAAAGTTAAACGCGAATTAAAGTTAAAAATAAAAATACTGAACTGAAATAAGTTAAGAATTTAGAAATTGTGCTATAAAAACTTTTATTGCGTGAGACTGAGATGCTATGGAGGATTGTAGGAATCTAGGAGAATTCTCCTAGGCCTTTTGGTTTTTTCATGAGCATCATAAGAATTTAAATTAATCATATTGCTATTATTGGTTTGCTGGAGAGAGTTAAAGAAATTAATTGCTATATTTTGGATATGCTGCTTGAAACTATTGATTTTAAGGGCGTCTCTAAGGTATTCATTACGCATGTATCTGGTTGCTTTAGTTATCATGCGAATATAGTTATTTTGAACAGTTTCTAAAACTTTAATGTTAGTATTTGCAGCAAATCCCCAAACTGGACAAGCGTAGGCTATGATGGGGCGCATAACGGCTGTATAGAGAAGCACTTTGTTTTCTATACTTAAAAGAGAGTTCCGGGAAATTAGGGGGAAGAGTTTAAACATTACTCTCCGGAACTTGTCGCGAGCCTGTGTTATGTGTTGTTTCCAAGTTAAGTGAGAATCGAAAATAACGCCTAAGTATTTAGTTTCTTGAGACCATGGGATCTGCTTGTTGTACATAAAAATTGGTGGGGGGATGCAAGGTTTTGCACCCGGCACCATGGTCTTGCACGTTATCCATTCCTGCAGAGATAACAAAAGTCCCGGTCCCTCTCAAAGGTCCCCGGCGACAAGGGCTTGGCTGACATCTGTCACTTCAAACATCTCGCCGCCTTCTGCGGAGGCGCCAGCCTTTAAAGACGGACAATCACTGCCTATGAATGGAAAATAATGCAGTGATGCCCAGCCCATAGTGTTTGCCAGTCACACCGTCGCCGACAGTCCAGCTGTCTGACACAGCACAATACCACCAAAGCCACGTGTTCCCCGGCTGTGGAGCATATAATGAATTGGGGCGATTTCTCTTTTGTGACTACGTCACAATACCCTCAAAAATAAAAAATAAAGATGAAATAATTAGACTTCATCATATATCAAAATACTGTTTATTTAAAACAATTGACATATGTTTTGGATTGCAATTCTAGAAGTACACTATTTTTTCAAAAATCTGAGATAAAACCTGGAATAAATGACTTTAAAACATACCGTAAAATCCGGCGTATAACGCGCACCGGTATATAGCGTGCACCTGTACATTCAAGCTGCATTTTTTAATTTTAAGGTATATGTGCCATATAACGCGTACCCCCTTTTTACGAAGGAACCTGCAATGTACGTTAGCAATGCTATTATGTTTTAAAGCCATTTATTCGAGATATTACCCCAGGACTTTGAAAAAAAATAGTATATTTCTAGAAAAACAACCCTTTATATAAGGTATGACATTTCTTTTAAATAAACAGTATTCCGATCTTTGCAGAAGTTTTTTTATGCACATCTCTTTTTCATTTTGGAAGCTATTATTTTTATACCCGGCATATATAACGCGTACCCGTAATATTCTTTATATTATTTTTTGTGTTAAAATTGCGCTTTATACGCCGGATTTTACGGCAAGAACATTGCACGTTTACATTTCAGGTTTCTGAGTAAAAAAAAGGAAGTGCGCGTAATGCGGCGAGTATATCTATAAATTAAAAATTGCAGTTTGAAAGTATAGGTACGCGTTATACGCCGAATTTTACGGTATTTAACAAATTTATTTCCTAAATTTAATTAGGTTAGTTTGCAATTACGAGGTTCCAGCATAAGTTTTATTAAAACAAGGACCGTCATTTCAACGTTTCTTGACAGAATTAAACTAAGGGAGTATATAAAGTCAGCAATGTTAGCTTTAAAAAGACTTAACTATTCTACTTATCCCGAATTATGAAGCATTGTGAAAAGTTTTTAAATGCTTTTCTTAGTGAGAAGGAGCTTCACTGCGTTTGCAAATCTCCAAAATAAAAAAAAAAAAGAATGCAAGAAAAGACTGGACACTACAAGTCTATTTTGGGTTAAATCTGACAAGAGGTAATAAAAATTAATGGTTGGAGAGAAAAGTTCTGTTTAGGGTCATGTGTTCTTCATTCCCGAACTGGATAATAAATTTAATACTTGAAGATGTAACGGAATATAAAAATTAAAAGTGGTGTAGGGATTTAATTTTAGATCTAATTTAATTATTCTTACACACACACACACACACACACACACACACACACACACACAACACACACACACACACACACACCACACACACACACACACACACACATATATATATAATATATCGCTCAAATTTTAAATCGTTAATAAAATACTTTTTGTTCATCCACTCAAGTTCAAATACATTTGTTTAAACTTGACGTGGATGCGACACTTGATAATAATACAGTTTTTTTCAAAATATTAATTCATTAAATAATGAATAAATAGTAACAAAAATAACAGTGCAACACCATATATAAATTTTTTCTAGCAGTAGTATTCTTAAAACAACTTTATGTGTATATTCTAATTCAACTGACCATAAATATCAAAAAAATTATTTATTTATACGCTTTTTCCAAATCGCGGTTCCGAATGTAGTCAGTCAACTTATGCAGAAGGTCGTTCGCACTTTATGGAAACGATTTTGCAATTTTTTTTTCGTTTGCATTTTGAGATAAAACTTTGTCAACTTTAGAATACAATTCTGCTAATATTTTCTTCTGATTGGGACGTAAAATAAAAGATTTATTTTGAAAATGGAGCCTAAAATCGATGGATAGCTCGAAGGTTACGTAACTGCGCTTTCCGAGGGGAAATATTCGTATCAACAAATTATAAAGCTGTTGTAAAAATCTCTGTTATTGCATTTCAAAAATTTGAAAGGAAAAAAAAAAACGTCTAGCTGAAATTAAAAATGGAAGCACGACCACGAAACCTCATTCTAAGACTTTTCAAACGCAGGCAACTATCAAGAAATTAAGTGTCTGATCGAAAAAGAAAATCCCCCGTCCAAGAAAAAGTTTACTTTCATAGAAAATTTGAACTAGAGGTATTGTCAAGAATTATGGCTATTAAATAGAAGCAAATCGCCACAAAAAATACGGCATTTATAGATAAAAATGTACTATCAAATCGTTTCCATAAATAGTGAACTACCTTCTATATTCCACAACCAAATGTTTATCAATAAAAAAAATGTTTATCAATAAAAAAATGTTTACCAATAAAAAAAAACGTTTACCATGTTTAAATATCTCACGATCATTCACACTTAGGACCACGTAAAATAAATGAAAAAAAAAAATTATAAAAAAGTAATAGATAAAAAAAATTTTTAAAGTCAATTCCTACTTTGAATGGATGAATAGAAAGTATTTTATGAACGACTGAAAATTTAAGCAAGATATATATATATATAAAAAGAGAGCGAAGAGAGAGAGTGAGTGAACTAATAGTAGGAATTGAAAAAGGAGCATGATTTGTCTGCATTGTTGTAACAATGCACACCCGGTTTGGCTAGTTCGGCTGAAAACCGGTTCTCGACGCCAACTTTTGTCATTGTCTTACCAGTTACATTGTTACTACAATGGAGGCAAATCTAAGCTGGTGTCAAAAACCGGTAATTAGTTTAATTAATTAACCGGTAATTAATGAATTAATGTTTGAAAAAACTTTTATTAATAAACCGTTACAAGTTTAAAAAAAATTTATTTGAACTTGATTGGATGAATAGAAAGCATTTTATTAATGATTGAAAATTTTAACAAGATATATAAATAAATATATATAGGGAGAGAGTGAGCTAATAGTAGAAAATGATAAAGATAATGGCTGTAGTAAGGCAGTAATATGTATGATAGAGTTCACATTATGATTCGTTTTGTAGAGAATTTTATATTGTTAAAATTTTTAATCACAAGGAATCCTTAAAAATATACTTTCTTTTAATAATTAATGTCTTTTTTTGAAGTAATTCTTATTTACCTTAATCATTTAATCTGAACCATATTAATATTTTTTAATATTTAATTAAGAATGTCTGAATGAGAAAATATTGTATAAATATATGATAGACCTGAAACAAGAGCAATTTTAAAAATCATCAAAATTTTAATTACTCTACTAGAACGAAATATTTTCCCTCGAAATAATATTCTAATTCAACCAGGGTTGCAAATACCTAAACCTTCACATCTGGAATCCTGAATTTGTTCGAAAAAGAACGCACACAACGCAGAAAAGATTCCAACCATACACTTGACTTCACATTCCAAGAATAAATAATTCAATTGCGAAGTGTCTCTCCCAACAACAACTTCCCAAGTCTTCTACTGTGAAATAATATACTCCTCCACCCCCATACCTTTTTCTCTTGAAAGAAAGTTACGGAAATATTAGAATTCAAATCATAGCCGTGTTCCTGCATTCTTATTAAAACAAGCGATACAAATTCGCAGACGAGAACTAGTCGCGGAATGCTTGAAAGACCCCAAACTATTTCTCGTGTGACCCCTTCTGTCTTCTAACCTCAAACTACGAGAGTCAAATTGTTGCGTTCTAGCGGGATGCCGTCAACATAATTCCGCCGAATGCCTTTTTAATAAGAAGACTGCTGCTGGGAATGTGAATTTGTGCAAGCTTTCGAACGTTAATTCATTCTTTTTCTCTCGCTTACACACAATATATTCGTCTTCTTGAGTTTTATTACAGAGAAATATATTGTTCTAGTTTTCCCACCATGTATATATATTTATATATACACGATATATGGGGTACACTTTCAATTTCTAATTTAATTAAATAACTAGTAGCATGCGTTCTAGCGTAGAAGTGTATGAGGATTAGAATATTATTACATAGTAGGGTTGCTTTTCAAGGGCAGGAAAGGACCATGCAATTAACAGGCTGGTTCTGTCAGAGTATATTGTAATTTATTCGATCTCTTGAAATTCAAGTAAATTTACACGCTTACTGTGGCACAGGTTCAAATATCATACAAATATTGAACGCAGTAATTCAAAATCTTTTTTACATATTCATAAGGAAAATGAAATGCACAGTCGCTGTCAAATGTTTGACTCCAATGTTGCTTCCCTGCATCGTCCTTGTGTAGACTGGGAAGAATCTTCTGTTACATTCCAACCTGGACTCTTTAGGATTTTTTTTTAACTCTCTCTCTCTCTATATATATATTTACTTATCAGTTTTATTTAGATATTTTGGACTAAATATTATTTTATTGTTCTTTCTTAAATTGTTCGTTATACTATAAATCTTCTTTAATATGAATCACAACTTCGAAATCAAATCAGCAAAAACTAATAAATCCCTTAAATATAAATTACTTTTACTTGAACAGTATAACAATTACAAATAAATGTGGCTCAAACTATTTTTTTACGGGAATTGGATTCATTTGGATTTTACTAACAATAAAAATTTAAAAGATCATTGAACTGTCTATAATTCAGTCAGACAGAATACAAAAAAAAAAAAAAAAAAAAAAAAAAATACTCCGTTTTTTCTGATACGTTGCCAAGAAAAAAGAATAATGAAATAGGTAGAAGATTGGAAGGAAGACTGTGTGAAAACACATCCAAAGAACCTTTGCAGCCAAAAGGGGGAAAAATGTAGAAAACAAATTTTTGTTTATAATTTTTTTTTATTTTAGAAAACCAAACAACTTGATTTTTATAAATTGTTTAATTATAACTTTTCTTTTGCTTGAACAAATACTATGACACGCATAATTACGAAATCATACAAATCTTACGTTTCTGTCCTTTGTTTATAAACTGTTTTCCAGCTGCCAACTTCTGCCCGCGCAAAGAATCACTAAACAAAACCTTTGTAATTTCGAAACACGTTTAAATGACGAAGTCTACATCTGAGTACGCACTCTCCATGTGGACGGTTTGATAAAACTATACAGACTTCTTAATTTCCCTCCTCTTTTTGCATTATTTGAAGATTGGTAGACAAACTGAGCTGTGTGAAAATATAGCTGAAGTACTTTTGCAGCCAAAGGGGAAAAAATAGAAGAAACAAATTATTCGTTATAATATTTTTTTATTGTTGTTGAAAACCAAACCATTCGAATTTTATAAATCACTAGCCGTTACCCTCCCGCTTCGCTGGGTATTTCATGATGTTTTATAAATATATCTGTTTATATTCTGACAGAGAGACAAAAATTTTAAAAATTGGTTTTTTGTTATGAGTACCGTATATACTTTTAGTGCATTAAGTAAAAAGCTGCTAATTTGAAATTACAAACAGACACTTCAATTTTATTTATTTGTATAGATATAGATTGGGATTATAATAACTATTGTTTAAATGTGACTAAAAATGTAAATAAAAAAAAGAAAGGATTAAAACTAACCGTAAAACTTATCAATTTTTTGTTCTTGCATTGCTTTTTACTTATGAAGCCTTGATTTATTATTTTTAAAAGTGCATCCGAAACAGCCGATGCTCTACTTAACTGAACAGTGAGATAACTATCATAAAAAAAAATTATGGCACGTGTCAGCGTATTATCATGTGCGCGTAATACTGTTATGTCTCATGAAGAGCATCGGTCGCCAGTAACCAAAACAAAGACTTCATTAGCTCAGCTTGGCGTTCAATTTGGCGTTCATCTTGGCATTCAGTTTCACGTTCACCCGTATAGTTTCCGTTCCCGTAAGAATACGGGAATAAAATATAGCCTATGTTACTCCCCGTTAATGTAGCTTTCCATTAGTGAAAGAATTTTTAAAATCGCACCAGCCGTTTCCGAGATTAGCCGGAACAAACAGACAGACCGACCGACAGACAGACAGACAAAAATTTTAAAAATTGGTTTTTTGTTATGAGTACCGTATACACTTTTAGTGCATTAAGTAAAAAGCTGCAAATTTGAAATTACAAACAGACACTTCAATTTTATTTATTTGTATAGATTTGATATTATGATTTTTATATTTTCTGTCCTTCCTGTATTAAATGTTTTCCGGCTACCAGTTTCTTCCTGACAAGATCCACTAAGTAAAGCGAATACGCCTTATAATTTCGAATCACTTTCAAATGACGAGGTCTACTTCTGAGTATGCACTCTCCACTAGTACGGTTTAAGCCAACTTTTAAAATTATTTCACATTTTTGCATTATTTGAAGACTCCCTCTAATAAAAATCTTTCCAAGCGAGATTCCCAATTCTTAGTTCAATTTATATTTTCTACTTATTTAATTTTTTTTCTTTTCCATAGTTATAATTATAACCCTTATTACAACAATTCTTCATTCGAACGTTCTTTTTCCCCCGAAGTTTCTTCTGAATTGTCCGAATTGAACATTCTTCTTAAGGGAAAAAGAAGAGTCCCCGCAAAAATAAGGGGCTTATTAGCGAGTGAAAGATGAAAGTCATTCGGAATAAAATAGAATAAAGACGCGAATGAACCGAAAGGGAACACATTATTACATCGTTTCACTTTGAAGCACGTTCCTCGTGTACGTGTCAAATCTCTGTTGAATTAATGCCTCTTATTGAGGGAAGAAAGAAAAGAAAAATTTATTATTATTGTATTTTTCTCCCCCTTTTAAAGTGTTAAGTTCTAGATGCTTCTTGGCCAAGCGCCAATGCAGACTTGTCAGTTGAATTTTGCATGCTATTAATTTTAAGGCACCGCAGGAAGTCGAATTTCAAGGATAATTGTTTCATCGTTGTCTTTGCAATGAAAAGATCATGAACAAAATGTTATGCAATGTATATTTGTTTCAATTATTTTTATTTTTCTGAATAGCGCTTGCATAAGCGAATTTGAATGACTATTTTTCCCCTCTGAAAATTTATAAATATAAGATGTTCTTGGCTTACGGAACAAATCCGTTACAGTGAACAGGTCATAAGTCGTAAATGGGATTTACATTTTCTAATACAGTGTTCGCCGCCCATCCGGTATAGTGGTCAGTGCCGCAGGGACTGGGTTCGAATCCCGGAGAAGGCATGGATGTTTGTGTTGTAATCCTTTCTCTTCTGTCTGTGTTGTTTACCCCCGTGTTATACGTTCGGTGGTGCACGGGGTTTATAAATGTTTAAAAAAAAATACAGTGTTTTCACTCCAATAAATTATAATAAACTGTACACAAAGCGAAAATTTTAATGTATGAACGTATAATTATTGTACTTAAATTTAAAAAAATACATAATGTATACTTTATCGTTTGAATCGCGGTAAAATCCTAGTTTAGTTAACACCTTTGGCGATAAAGGATAAAATATTGTGCCAAACTGCATCAACAACTCGTTTTTCTGTGTTCTGTCCAATATGGCGACATTATTGTGCCAAGTTGGTGATAAATACAGGAATACACTGAAATAGAATCAAACTCCAATCGCATCAGTTCCGAGAACATCCCCCCCCCCTGCCAATATAATTATCTTTCTTTATACTTTATTATTTGTATTAATTTATTTTTCGTGGACTTTAAATTTCTAGACTTTGAATTCAAAAAGCATGATTGCTTTAATTTTTTTCTGCAATAAATAAAAAATTAAATCATTTTATTGCTTTATAGTATTTGCAAAATGTTTGCAAATAGTGATATCCTCTTTCCCTTTAAAAGAAGCCTTCCATTCAAGGATAAATTTTCATACATCATTGTATTTATCACGTGACTATGACGTCACACGTATTTAACCCATTCGATTCGTTAATATTCTTTAAATGAAAATATCTTACATAAGCTTTTCATAAGCTTAAATGAAAAATATCTTACCATTATATGTAAAGATCGGAATAAAAACCTAGCTTATTTAGAAATCTGATGCAGTATCCTGTTCCAACGTGAAAAAATTGACTAGCCGTAAAATATTTTAGTAATTTAAGCTCAAGGAAACAGCTTAGGTTTAAAGTAGAATTTTCATATATTTAATTGAGTAAATTATAATAGCTGTTGTTTGTTTACATGAGGAAAACGTTTATCAATTTCTAATTTAAGTCTTATTTTAACGTTATAGAATGAGTCACGTTATTTTATTTACATATTTTTGAATTTATGCTTAAGTAACCAAATATTTTTTTTAAATACTTTATATTGTATTGTTGAGACTTCAAAATATTTGCTTCTTAGCTGTATGGACTTTCACATTTTATTTCTTAATTGTAATGACTTTTAATTTAGAATATTTCGAATTTAGAATGATGCAGTTATTAAATACGCGAGTTTTCGTATCTAATACTTTCTGTGCGATTGAGTGAGTTATTAAAAAAAATTCGTTGAATTGAAAATAAAATATTTAAAGAAATACATGAGCTCGCTTGAAAAATCGTTTGGAATTATGCCATCAAGCCATCAACAAACTTATAGAGGTAATAATTAAAAAATTTTATGACTGTGTTATTTTACAATTGTTAATTTATTTTGACATAATTTTCTTTCAAAATCCATAATTATTAATTATTCCAAAGAAAATATTTGTATATTTTTAAAACTAAAAAGTGCAAAATTTGATCTTTTCTTACTGTAATTTACAATACCTATTTTCTTATTTGGCGACAACGTCTTTTCTGCAGACGATTATTTTTATTTATCCATTTTTTATTTATGTTATCGATTATTTTTATTTATCTTTTAAAATCACATGATGATGCTTGTTCGAAGTGGATTATTTTTTGTACTGTTTGTTAATTTGAACGCCATGCATTCAGTCGAACAGAAATATGATAACCTCGCATTTTTTCCCCGGGGGTAAAAAATTTATAATTATTTTACAATAAACATTTACTATGGGAGAACTGAAATAAAATTGCTATTATAAGTAATTTTTCATTAATAATTATTCTTCTATTTTATTTTGCGTTGCATTTTTTCGACATTAGTATTTTAACAGTGGAATTTTTTTAAAAAATATAATATTTAAAAAAAAAAATACTTTTATTGTTTTCATAGATAAAACGCATGAATCTAAAAGTACTTTTACTTTTATTTTTTTATTCATGAAAACATTACATTCCCAAATGGCTTTTAAACTAAATATTATGCGATAACTAAAGTGAAATAAGTTCCCATATCATTCTCTTACTTTACTTCTTTTGGCAAATGGTGTCGAACGCCAGTTTTTACAAATAAACTAGCGAAAAAAAGATCGAAAATTTTATTGTTTTGATCAAACATATTGAATAATTTCGATCACTTAATAGGTATTTATTAATTTCAATTGCTCCTACTTAAAATTAAATCACTTTCAGTCGTTAATAATTGCTCAAAAATTAAAGAATTTAGAATTTCGTATCAGATTGCATCAGAAATTCATAGATTTTGTAAACACACACGTTTTTACACAATAATCATTGCGAAGATGTTTAAAAAACCTGATCAATAAAGGAAAAGTGCAACAAAAAATTTAGAACACTCTGTTTTCTTTTTTATTTTATATAACATATTATTTTATAAAAAGTATTTAACTAGTTTCAAGCATGCCAAAAACAAACAGAAATAGATAGAAGATTTCAAAAAGCATAATACAAAGAAAGTAACGACTTTTTTTAGACCGTGCCAATAAAACGCACACAGTCTACTTTTTTTTTTAAAGTAGAGTAACTCATATCTTCTCGTGAATAAATAGTAATTTTCTATTTACTTAAGCTGATTAAACAGGAAGCTGAATCGCTTAGAATTTTACATTTTTTTTTGAGTTGCCAAATGTCAAACATAAATTAAGTCTATTTGTCATAGTATGAAAGGACATCGTGTTGTAACTCTTCAAAGTGTTCATTTATTCATTACATCTTTTCAAATAATGTAAATGAATTACAAATTACATAAAACAGATTCGAAAATACAATAGAATGGTAAGCTAATCAAAAATACTTCATATAGGTTTTTTTAAAGGGAAGTTAATGTGAATAGTGCGTTAAAACTTATTATACACGAATGGATTAAAAAAAACTCGAATAAACTAAATTAAACACAGTAAATATGAAAGGAATAAAAAAAAGCAACAACTTTGAAATACTAATACCCTTCAATTTGTTAGAACACTGTTTATAGTTCAAGAGGATAAAGATGTTGCATCTAGTTCGTTTCAACAATCCGCTACTAGTTTGATTTGTAACAGCATATTTTATTATGATGCCCGAAGCTTGCGGTAGCTTGGTGATAATTGTTAGTGGCTCGTATCCGGTATTTTTGGCATTAATTTGGATTCCAACTAAGATTTTGTTACGCGATCGTCTTACAAACGTAAAAATAGACCCACACAAACAATAGGCAGGCTCTTTCGAAGAAAATATTTATTCTGAAGTTCTCTTGTAATTACAGTAGATTTTCTTCTATCAGGAATAAAATAACTCCCATATATAAATCCACAACATTTCAGATTCAATAACAGACAAATATTCAACCTAGCAATTCAGATTCATGATCGCACTTCTCATAAGGCAAATGAAACACTCAGTCACTGTCAAATGTTTGACTGTAATGTTGTTTCTCTGCAACATCTTCATAAAGGCTGGGAAGATCTTGTAAGAGCTTCTGAAGTTATAATTTTTTTCCAGGTTAATCTACTTTTGTTACCAATTTTGGTGACTAAGTTTGTCATTAAGGTCATTCTATTCACCATTTATTTTAAGAAGTAAATTTCCTTAACATACAAAAGGCCTTTGCTCTTAGCGCACTTTTTGTAATAATGAAGATAAATTGATTGATTGATAAATTAGATAATTAAATTTTTTAACACATATTACTTAAATTGATTAAAATCCTTGACACAGAAATTTTATATTAAATTTAACATTTGTTTGCACACAAGCGCATCGTTGCAGAAAATGTCGCAGTTCGTCAACTTCTTCTAGGTAAAAATACTTGAATTAAATTATTTTTTTTTCAACATGTGGGGCTATGTTTGAAAAATATTCCAAAAAATCAATTTAAGCTCAAACTGGAAGTTTTTTTTATATCAATGAGTTTTTTTTTTTTTTACGACAGCTTCGCCAAAGCGAAGGTATTGTGCGTAACCTACGGGAAACCATCATATGCCGAAAGTGAATAAATCAGAATGCATTCAAAACTTTTTACAGCAGAATATATGACAGGGTATAAAACTTTCATCATAACTGAGTTTCAATAAAATTGAAACAAAAATATTTTTAGTTTGTGAGAGTTGTTAAACTTTTATACCTCAGAAATAAATCAACAAAAAAAGAATCTTTATTTTGCAAAGTATTGTAAAAGAAACATAAAACTTTTTAAGAGAAAATATTGAAGGAATAAACCAGAAAAAAATCGATGATTTTTATATTCGATATAGGAAATATTTCCTTTTTGTTTCCTGGTATATTTTCCTGTTTTGGGTTAGCTGTTTTTTATCACTTTTTCAATTACGGGAGTGAAAAAATAAATACCCCCCAGCAAAAAAAGTTACACCTTTTTATTATTTTTTATCGAGTGCAGTTTTCATTAATCTTCATGTCATCCTTAATTAAAGTGACATTTATTTACGTATTAAATGCCTTAATATTTTTTATCCGAAAGGGGGGGGGCAAACAAAAATTATAAAAAAGGAAAGTTAAAAGATTGCATCGAAAATGCAATGAACATCTTTAAATTCTTTTCTTTTTCACTCAAATTTTCCACTAATTTATCTTAATATGCGAACGATATCCCTTATTCACCCCTCCCCCCCCTTGAAAAAATCTCTTGAGATATAGCATAAATGTTTCATGAAAAAAAAAGAGTATTTGTTTATATTCCCCCTAAATTTTTATGAGTGCAATAAATCAGCCCCAAACGAAATGGTCCATTTTAAAAATAGATAAATGAAACCAGAAGAGGTGAAGTGAAGTGAAAAAAACCAAATAGATGAAAACCTGTCCCTGATACGATGTAAATAATTCCACAACTCCAGATTTTTGGCTGTGCTTCAAAAAGTAATTCCTTTAAAGAGCTATTTATCTTTTAAATGGAATCACAGAAAAAGATTTATGAAATTAAAGTACTGGAGAGAAGAAAAAAAACCATAAGCGGATTAAAAATGATACTTCAAAATAATTTTTTTAACTGCAAAAATTTTTCTGTGGGTTAAAACTACAGTTTTCCATTTTAACTTTTTTTTTTAGGAAAGAATATTTTTGTTGGTCTCCTCTCCCGGGAAATAGAATTCCAATATTTTCCCGCAATATAACTTTTCCGGTATTAAATATTCTTTTTCAATTACGGGTGAAAATTTGTATGTTACTTTTTATTATTGAAATAAAAATAACTTTCAAACTTATAAAAGGCTCGGTAGTTAAATTTAAAATTCACTAAATTGATATTATTAAATTTCGACTCATTCAAAAACTATCTTATCTATTCTAAAATTAATGCGAATCTAGTTGAGAAGATTGATCAAAAAAATCTAAATTGCATTAAAAATATTTTTAACTAACTAGGAAAGATATATAAATAGATTAAATTTAAATTACTTGCTTCTATGAGTCCAGAAATCAATTATCAATAGCCAGCTAATGTGTCGTGCTCGTCACTTGACCGAGGCTTAAAATTATGAGGTTCCTCGTGTTGCTTTATAGTGCGGCTTTAATAAAGATTCACTGAGTGAATTAGTAACATAAAGAAGGATTTAAAAAACTCACGCCTTTAATTTTTTTACATTACAATTTATTTAAATTAGTTGATACATTTCTAACGAATATCTTCCAAATTATTTTCTTGTGTGTGAATTGAACTTCAGTAAATGAATTAAAATAGACTTTGTAATGAACTCTAGACTTATTCTAAAACTCTAGGTGGCAACGCGGACTAATCCGAGGTACTGCGCCTGCGCGAGTGTCACACTAGATTATTCAGTGTTTACCTCTCGACGAGAGAGGTCGTCTTAGCTCCACCAATGAGCTTAGTGTGGATATTTGATTTAGTCCGTGATTACCTCTCGACGAGAGAGGTTGTCCAGCTCCGCCAGCGAGCTGGTGACGGATCTATATGCGGCTCTACTAATCCCTTTAGGAATCTTTTAGAAAAATATTTATTTCAACCAACTTTCGCCGAATGAAGGAAGCGTGACTATGCGAATGAAGTTTTTTTTTCTTCTTAATTCTGTAGTCGCAAGTTTGAAGAGTTGGCAGTTTAGTTGGTTAGGAGCTGGCGAGTTAGTTGGTTAGTTGAAGAGTGAGGGATCGGGAAATTATTAAGTGCATTTGGAGTTTATCAATAAAATTTTACTGAGAGTGGATCAATCGACGATGATTAAATCTAGATAAGGATCTCCTGCAAAGATTCAAGTGTAGGACCTGCTTCTTAAAAGTACAGGTATTGTGATCCTTGTTTAATTAGAGGTTAGCTTATTAGTGCGTGACGTAGTTTATATTGAGCTTGTTTAGGCTATCGTGGAATCAGTTAAGGGTCCGTATTATTATCTCCAGGCTAACGAGTCTCATCTCCGCGCTCTACTATCTGATCTGTTGTCTTTATTAGATTGTTATTGTGTCTGATTGATATTTTGGTAAAAATAAATCAACTAGCGTGAATCATGTCTGTTGATTATTTAGTTTCTCCCACACACCTAGCCGGGTCTGAGGGTAGACAAAAGGTTTCAGAGGGAAGCAGGAACCGACCGGCATTACAAGCTTAGTGTAGATATTTGGATTCCGAAGATTGTCTCGCAACGAGAGAATACGAGCGAGCTTTGTGAAGAGATACTTCAGTGTTTGTCTCTCGAGGAGAGATCTGTGAGTTCCACCAAGGAGCTTTGCGTGAAAGTTTTTGTATCGGCCGGAGATAGATGTGTTGGATAAGCCAATAATTTTCTTTATTTCTCGACAATTGTCAACAAACTCGGGATATTTCTATTTTTATTTAAAATATGTACAAACTGTTTATAATTTTATGATGTGTGATCGTGATCCAGTAAACCATTAAAAAATCATTCAAAAGTCCTCAATTGACAACGCTAGGAAGTTACAACCTATACAGTTGGACGTCTATTTAACGAAGTCCATAAATCCCCCCCCCCCAAAAAGGTTCGTCATATGAAAAATTCATTAAATAGAGATGCATCTTTCAATATACTTTACACACAGCATAAAGCAAAACTTTAAATACATAAACTTTATGTATAATTAAAAAAGTAATTATTCACGCTTTTTTTTTTGTAAATTAATATTTATGTTTTATATATCTTATCCATTAAAAAAAAAATCTACAAGGAAAAAAAATTGTCCAGAAATGCATTGTATTTTCAACTAAAAAATAATTGTGTTAAATTTAATGAATTTTAATGCCATTTTCTCTATTTTTAAGCCTGCAAGTAATTTTAGACATACATTATTTAAAAAATAGTAACTTTTAGCATTCATTACCACATACGTCCCAAAATTTAATTACTGAGAAAATCTGCTAATTTTATTCCAGTTTTTTATTTGAAAAATTATGGCAATTTTATTGCTTTAGTAGAATTAGGCACCTGGTAAAACCAGTTCAAGGCCATTGATCGCCATCAAATGAATTAAAAAAGAGAATTATTCAAAAAGTTCAGAAATATTTGTAAAACAGGGAGAAAAATTCGAATCACGACAGAAAAAGTTCGTTAAATAGAAAATGCACTTCGCTATTTGGAGAGTATTTTACGAAGAACATAGTAAAATGTTCTTGGTTCCAAGCAAAACATCGCAAAATTGAAAAATTCGCTAAATAGAGGATCCTAAAATGGAGGTCGGACTGTAGTTCAAATAAGTAGTGTTTATATACAGTGAAATACTCTATTTATTCAATATCCATTTCGCATACTTTTCTTTGATATTATACTTCTAAAAGACCCAATCGAAATCCATGAAATTTTATTGGATATCTACCAGCAATGGAGTGAGAAGGGTATCAACCCGCGTGGAACCCAGGGGTGCTCTTCTCCCCTTCCTCACATGACTTCGACACCCGAGGGGTCATGGTCGCGAAATCGTGACCAAAATTGCTTCTATCGTATTTTGAGTTGGAGTCCTTGAGCCTCAAAAAATCCGCAGTGTAGAAAGTCCGCACGTCAGTGTGTCCTGGAAGTTTGGAGAGTGAGGCACCAGTTTGGATGTAACCCTTATTAACTTCACTGCTGCTCAAAATTAAGAGATCATTTTCCAATAGCTGTCATGTCGCTTTAGAGTGTGACGTTAATAAACCAATTCCCTCAGTGGCGTGGATTGGCTCTATGACGTATCACTCAGTGGCGTATTAGGGACTCAGATTAGGACCTACAAAGTCAGATTTAGGGCCAGAAGCCGAATCTTACAAAGAATTGCAAAACCATACACACTTGGCGTCAGTCAGCCTTCGGTCTCCCTAGAATCCTGGGTCTCCCACGATGCGGGGGTGTACGTTACGTCCCTGAAAGCACTTCTTTACTTTTTAAAGTCATATTTTGGTACCAAATTCGACTTACTACAATTAAAGCGCTATGTTGGTACCACACACATGAGTACCGATGACACCAATAAATATAAAAATAGAAGTACATAAATATAATACAATGAAAGTACAATAATTCATACATTTGAGAACAAATTGTGTAATCTTTTTTTTTTGCACTACATACAGTTGTTACAGAGAAATAATTTTTTGTTTTATGTACAGTTCCTATAACCCATTTGAGGAAAAATGGTATTGAAAAATAAAAATCTGATTAACGACTTGACAGCTTGAATGGGGCCCATTATTAGTCGAGGAAATGGTACATAAAAAGCTGTCAAAAAAGGTCTAAAATTCAAACTGCTGCTGTAATTTACTTTAAACTTTGCTGTTCTTCATTTTAGAATGTAAAAATATTGTTACGAATTTTGTATAAAACAGAGTAAATGGTTTGTATTTGGATGTGTAATGCATTTATATTACTCTATGTTATATTTATTTTAAGTTGTTTATTAAGTTAAAATTGTAATATATATATTTGCAAGCAACGCCGACTCTCCGCTATTCAATAATAACTTGGCGATACAGTCAAGTTGGCATCATTTTCGGCGATGAAGTTGGCGAGTTCGGGACCCTCTGGATTCTTCTGGAAATTTATGGAGAAATCCACTATTCTCAAGACCTATGACGCAAGTGGATCTTTCTCGAAATTTCCGCGAGACCTGTAAATAGAGATGCTCACCGAAACGAATTAGTTTTGTTTCAACCAGCGATTAGTGAGTATTGTTTTGACTAGTGATTAGTAAACTTGCGTTGACCGTGATTACCGATTAGCTCGGCTATGATTGTGAATAATCTTTTACATACGTATATTTCAGACACTGATAATTGTGTCTGAGTGCTGCTGAAGTTGTGAAGACTTTCTGAGATATATTCTGCGGATATAGCTACTGAATCCTGTATTTCAAGGATTGTATTATCGACAATAAATTCTCATTGCCCTTAAAGAACTGTTTTATTCTTAGCGACTGATTTGCATAAAATCCTCGAACCCCGATCAACGTAACAATATTCCTAAATTCTTTCTATGAGAGGAAAGAAGTGACCTTGGTTCTGCTAGACCAGGATTGTGATGGAAATTAAAAATAGGTGTTTTTAATTTCCATCATTAAGTGAAAAATATGTTTGAGGTTTTCAGAAATAAAACTTTACTAATGGGTAAACAAAACACAAAATTCATTGTATGAATGTTCGTTACAATAATGCATTCTTCTGATGCGTTTAACTAAAGCCCCCTCCCCCCCTCACGTTTACAGATACTTTATTCTGGCATAGAATCATTGATAACCATGTGGTCAGCACCTTTCGCTTGACCCTAATGATCCTACTGTCTATGGGAAGTATGTTAGTGTATGGGAAAAACAGTAAAAATGGTTACTAAGTAATGGACAGTCGGGGCTGAACAAGATAAAGCCTGTAAAGGGGAAGAAATCGGACAAACATGTCGGTACCCCCCCCCCCCCCAGATAACAGAAAAGTCCCTTCTCCAAACTTCTTTTTTTCTGATTGGTTAAACAGAGACGATTAACCCTTTAACGAACTATTTATTTCTAGTAAAGGTATATTACATAATTTCTGGAATTGTGACTGATTTAAGAAAAGAAACTCATTTAGGTTATTAAATAAAATTGATTTGATTTTAAACAGTATTTTTTTTGTTGGTAAATTTTTTTCGCATAAAAAAACAACTCTCCATTGAGGGTTATTAAAATGTAGGAAACTTAATGACTTTTCTTTTTCAATTCCTACTATTAGTTCACTCTTTCTCCCTATATATATATACTTATATAGATATCTTGTTAAAATTTTGCATCATTAATAAAATGCTTTTTATTCATCCACTGAAGTTCAAATACATTTTTTTAAAATTTGTAGTGGACGATACTTGATGTTAATACAGTTTTTCAAATATTAATTTTTAATTAAATTTTATTTTTTAACTATAAAATTTATTTTGCTTTATTTATGATGAAGTTAGAATTAGAGACCCAACAGATGGCGCCAGTAAGTTTACCTAACGAATATATTTTCCTTCCTTCAAATATATTTTCTTAAACTTGTAGTGGATGACACTCATTGTTGAAACAGTTTTTTTCAAATTTTTATCCATTAATTAAATTTAATTAACTAAAATAAAATTTATCTTTATTGTGAACTAAGTAAGGAGTTGACTTAAAATCTTTTTTATATTACTGTTTGTTTTTAAATTTATAAAATATATTTTGTAAATACTACAAACTGGAAAAAAATGCATATTAAAGCTTTCTTTATCATAGATTGACAAATTACAATATTATTTTCCTTGAAATTTGAAAGCCCGAAGATGCACATAATGGGACATAACAAATTGTGTACAAGAGTCCTTTTCTCTCTCTCTCTCTCTTTTGATGTGTCTTATAACAAAGCACAACTGACATTATGTATTCAATAAAATTGGAATATGGTTACCGACTTCATTCAATCTCACTTCGTCTAGAACCATTTTTTTTATTACTCAGGATACTTATGGGTCGTCTTTATTTGTTTCTGACTTGAAATACTGAAATCAATTGACGTGTTAACCGAAGTCAAAAACCTAGTTGGTTTTGAGGTACCATATCTCTTTTACATAATTTCCACAAAATAAAGGAATTGACAATTTCCAGATCAATACGGAGTTATTTGATGCGACCATTCCCGGGAGCATCGTCCCATTGCAAAACGTTCTCGAAGTTGTTCAAAGTGAGAACTTCTCCCATAATCTCATTATCCGTGTCAACAGCAGCTGGACTCGCAATGGGTAAAGATTTACGAATATTAACCTCTCTTCTTAATCCTGTTATTATCAGTGACGTAACATACACCCCCGCAACTCCCACATAGTGGAGGAAAGGGTCCAAGATTCTAAAGGTCCCAAAGCCGATGTTATCTTACGGTTTTGCAATCCTTGGTGTTCTGTCATCAGCGCACTATAGCGCCATCTGTAATTAAATTTGTAAAAATAGTTATAGTTGAGAGCTTTTCCCCAACAAAAGCGGGCGCACGAATAAAATAAACTTAGCTTTGCGAAAGATTGGTTCTTTATCTTACCAAACACACAATCCACAAAACAATTCGACGAAATACTTGGTAAGATGTAGCTTGGGCACCAAAACCTGACTTTGCAGGGAAGCCCAAATATATCTCCGTTACGACATTGGTTATTATGTGTGTGGGGCTGGTAACAGGTTGTAATAGTCTTGCCTGAGCACCTAAAGGTGTAGGAGGATTGGAAGGAACACTAACCATAGTTTAAAAAAACAATCTAATTTATTCACAATATTAATCACCACACAAATTCAATAGAACCAGTGTAAGAAACGCTCCCAATTAATCACGATGCAGACAATAAACGAAGTGAGATATAAGAAAACTGTAGCACTAACCACACTTACTCAAGGTGATCACCTTAACTCCTTAACTACTTAATCTAGATTTAATCTAAGTGACAATTCGTCACCTTAAGTAATTCAATTACCAAATACTAGCTGTTACCCGCCCGCTTCGCTGGGTATTTCATGATGTTTTATAAATTTTTACTGCTTATATATATATGTATAAATTATTGATATCTAAGTCCTAGCATTAAGAATTCGATTGAATTGAAAAATATACTTATACCTGTAACTGTCACCTGTTGATAAAAAAAAAGGGCAGAACTCATCTAATTTGTATTTTCTAAAAATCTCTAAAATTGAAGCGTAGAATGATGTTTGCTCTTTCGTATTTCAAAAACCAAGTGGATTCCCGCAAAACCAATTTTCGGTGGATCTCTACTCCGTAAATTGAACATGCAAGCCGAATTTCAAGTCTAAATCTAACAGAAAAAAGCAAAAGTTTTACTATAAATATCCCCGTAATCCCGTTGAGAGCCGTTTTCCAAAATTACTGCTCTTAGCGGATTTCAATTCAACAAAAGAAAAATACAAACCAAATTTCATTATTATAGTCCTTGTAGCTCGAAAAAAGTAATTTTTTTTGTCAATACGTCCCAGTAAACCCCTGCAACCCCCCAGAGCTTGATTTGCTTAAAATTTATCCTTAGTGGATCCCTATTCAACAAAAGAAACATGCTTAACAAATTTCAAGTATATGGGTCTAACAATTAAAAACAGGAATTTTTTTCTGTAACTCCACTTGACCCCTCGCAAACATCTTTAGGGGTCAATTTTCATTTTACTCTTTGTTAGAGGAACTCTATTTCATGAAAGGAACATGCCTACCAATTTTCAAGCAGGATGATCAAGTAGTTTAAAAATGGAAATATTTATCGATTACGCCTCTTAATCTCCCGAAATTAAACTTGGTAGTTGATATTCGCGAACCCATTTTGTAGCGGTTCTCTACTTTACGAAAGGAATCTGCTTATCAAATTTCAAGACTGTACGTCGAACAGTTTAAAAATGGGGATAATTGTCTATAACGCCACTTGAGCCCCCGCAACGCCACTTCTGGGTCCGTTTTCACAAAACCCATTTTGTAGGGGAATTGCACTCTATGAAAGGAATCTGCTTAGCAAAATTTGAAGACTGTGCGTCCAATTAATTAAAAATGCAAAAAAATTATCAATAACGCCCTTGAACCCCCGCAACACCACCTAGGGGTCGATTTTCACAAAACACATTTTGCAGTGTATTTCTATCCTATGAGAGGAATCTGCTCACCAAATTTCAAGACTATGAGTCTAATAGTTTAAAAAAAGAAATAATTATTTATATCTGCCCTTAACCCCCCGCAACACCCCTTGGGGGTCAATTTTCTCCAAACCCGTTTTGTAGCGGATATTTACTCCATGAAAGAAACATTCCTACCAATTTTCAAGCAGGTAGGTCAAATAGTTTAAAAACGAAATATTTATCTCTTACGCCACTTATTCCCCTGCAACGCCACTTAGAGGTCTGTTTTCACAAAACCTTCTTATAGCTGATCTCTACTCTATGAAAGAAATCTCTTTATCAAATATAAAGACTGCGCGTCTAATAGTTTAAAAATGGAAATAATTATCTATAACGCCCCTTAAGTCCCCTCAACGCCACTTGGGGGCAATTTTCACGAAACCCATTTTTAGCGTATCTCTACCCTATGAGAGGAATCTGCTTACTAAGTTTCAAGACTGTACGTCTAATAACTTAAAAATAGGAATTTATAACGCGCCTTAAACCCCCCACCCCCGCAACACCCCTTGGGGGTCAATTTTCCCAAAACCCATTTTGTAGCGGATATTTACTCCATGAAAGAAACTTACCTACCAATTTTCAAGCAGGTATGTGAAGTAGTTTAAAAACGAATATATTTATCTATTACGCCCCTTAATCCCCCGCAACGCCACTTAGAAGTCTGTTTTCACAAAACCCGTTTTGTAACTGATCATTATTCTACGAAAGGAATCTATATATCAAATTTAAAGACAGTGCGTCAAATAGTTTAAAAATGGAAATAATTATCTATAACGCCCTCTAAGCCCCTGCAACGCCACTTGGGGGTCGAATTTCAGCAAACTCATTTTGTAGCGGATCTCTACTCTCTGAAAGGAATCTGCTTACCCAATTTCAAGATTGTACATCAAGTAGTTTAAACATGGAAACAATTATTATTAAAGCCCTTAACCCCCCGTAACGCCCCTTGCGTTTCGAATTTCGGAAAATCCTTTCTTAGCTGATGTCTACTCTATCAAAGGAACATGTCTACCAAATTTCAAGTCTGTAGGTTGAATAGTTTTAGAGATTTCGTGATTAGTCAGTCAGTGAGTGAGTCGCTTTTCTCCTTTATATATATAGATTAAATATCCTCGATTCATATTCAGTTTGATTCATACTCTCTGTTCCGCTAGCAGTCTAGCCTATCTCTCACACTAACCTTAAAACCTAGACTATATATAGTAGTTTTAATTTGCATATAATATCAAATTTTCTTCTTCGAAGCGGAGTTTTATAATAAAATAATTTTTAGAGTCCAGAAATTCCTTCAAAAGGACAATGAGTAGAAGGAGCTCAAACAGAACCGTCGCAAGGTATAACTTTTTAAAATTTTCTGAAGTTATTAATAGATGGCAGCACAAATGAAAAAAATTGAAATAGCTTACCCCGGACATTTAAAAATTAATGCATTTGATGGTAAGAAAACTTGTACCTAGTCGACAATTTTTTGAAGAGAAGAGCCAAGTTGTAAGTGAAAAAGACACACACACACACACACACACACACACACACACACACACACACACACACACACACACACACACACACACACACACACACACACACACACACACACACACACACAAGTACAATAATTTTTCAAAGCCATTTGTACAAAGGGCTACAGATGCAAAAGAGGGGAAAGAGAGCTTTTCGTAGCAATAGGATTCCATTTCATTTTTTAAAAAAAATAATATTTAAATAACGCTTTACACAAAGTAACATTTGCCATTCCTTCCAAAATTACGAATTTACGAAGAAATTTTTATTTCTGTTGCTCAAAATAAGAGCAAACATTTTGTCAAAGTATTATAATGTTGGGAATTAAATTTTTAATCATCTTGAAAAAATGTTCCTACCAATAATACCGTAGTGCTTTATTCTTGAATTTCATATTAAAACTAATATGAAAACTGATTTTGAATTTTTCTAAATATAGAAATCATTTCTATTTTTTTTTTATTGTTCCTTAACAGTGGCGTAATGGAGAATATCCCCCCCTTCCCTACAAAGTAAGGTTGTGGGCTCCAAGCCGGATCTTACAAAGAATTGCAACGCAATAACCTTTGAAGCCCCTAGAATCCTGCTCCCCCCAGCTATGTGGGGGGTGTATGTTAGGCCCCACCCTTTAGGTATTTTAACTCATGTTACAAAATACGGAATATATTTTTGTTGGGTATTTATTTGTATCTCTTGCCCAAATTCAGAGTGTTCCCTAACTCGTGTATGAAAATTAATGAACTTTTTGTTGGAAATCAAAGAGAGGAATGTCTTCCCATGGTGGCATTTCTGCTAATAAATTTGACTTTTAGAACTAATTTTAGAACTAATAAGACTTTTAGAGCTTTGGAACTAATTTTAGAACTTTAGAACTAATAAGACTTTTAGAGTTTTGGAACTAATTTTAGAACTTTAGAACTAATAAGACTTTTAGAGCTTTGGAACTAATTTTAGAACTTTAGAACTAATAAGACTTTTAGAGTTTTGGAACTAATTTTAGAACTAATTAGACTTCTAGAACTTTAGAACTTATTAGACTTTTAGAACTTAACTTATCAGACTTTTAGAACTGAAGAACTAATTTTAGAGCTTTAGAACTAGACTCTTTAAAGCTAATTAGACTTTTTTAATATTTTCACTGATTCTCAATACGCAATATTTCTGTCGTTGGAAAACAATTTATAAAGAAATCTTAACCCAGTCAAATGTTTAAATGTAGACACAAATACGGTAAATATTTTCTATAGATAATTATGAGGGAAAAGGAGAAAGGAAAACAATAATTTTAAGAAGATATGTATAATTATTTTTTGAATAATTCATATAGTAGGGGTCAGAAGCACCACCATCCTTACAAAGAGCGAGCGAACCAATTAAACCGAATGTATTTAAACTGTCGTTCGCGGTCCCTCAGCCCCCAGTGCCTTTCGAGGGGGTCGGCGAAGGTCTCATCAGATGCTAAGATTGCCCTTTTTTACATAATCTGAAAACATCGTTGAAAATTTGAAAGATGTGCCTAGACTAAACTAGATCACTAAATTGCCATCAATGAAAAAACTCTTCTGGAACATGTATTTCGATCAAAAATTTTTATTTAGGGAGGGGTGTTCAAAATGTTGGGGGACCGCGATACCTGGCTTATACATAAAGGTGGTCCGTGGTGATCAAAAGTTTAAGAACCGCTTAATTAAACCATTGCAAAATTGTATTCTTAAATTGATTCAATCCACAGATATTTTTTTCCTTTATTTTTTGCTGTTTCCTTAAACGTGTAAAACAAGTAATGTTCATCACAATGCTTCTTGATCATGTGTTAGATGCACAAGTTGATTTGATTTAAATTAATAGAAGCAAAAAGGAAGAAAAAAAGAAAAGAAGAAAAAGAAAAAGATCACCCCTTCTTTCCCATTTCCACGCATCGCGTTCCGTTTATTACTCAGGAATGCAGAAAACTCATTAATCAAGTGTTAGGGAGCACGCTAATCATCCCTCCCTCTGAAAAATGTTTTCTTTCGCCCCCCCCCCCCCCTCCACAAGACCGAAATCCACAGACGATCTTATTCCACCCCTTTCTCAATAATCGCGTAGACACGACAGGAGAGAGAAAAAAAAGGAAAGGATAAAACTAAAGAAAATGGAAACGAAAGAGAAGAAATTGTTATTCATTTTTTTCCTTTTGTCTTGTTCCAGAAAACCCCCTTTCTGTTCTCTCCCTCCCCCTCCCTTGTCATTCCATGGCACGCAAGCATCTGTCATCCGCACTTGCTACGACGGACGATTCAGGGGAAAGGAAAAT
Organism: Trichonephila clavata; assembly: GCA_019973975.1. Classification (NCBI taxonomy): domain Eukaryota; kingdom Metazoa; phylum Arthropoda; class Arachnida; order Araneae; family Nephilidae; genus Trichonephila; species Trichonephila clavata. The sequence continues at coordinate 10,499 of BMAO01038371.1, read as the reverse complement.
TGGGTAACAGCGCATGCTCAGAGTCATTTCGGCCACAGTTCTGGTATTTTTCATTGTCATGCTTTTATCTCTGCAGAGATCTTTTGCAGATATTGTTTCTTGGGTTTCCCTCAACCGTCACCTTGTCTGCATTGTCTGTTCTGAAATTTGACTTCGAATAAACAAGACGAGGTGAAATGTAAAAGAGAAGAAAACTTTTATAGCTGCACAACACATATCAAAACAAGTCTCAATGATAAGCAATGTCATCTTCAACATCAAAATAAACAATAGATGAAGATTTGCTATAGAATAAGAAATTATTAATCAGATATTAAATATAAGAATGGGTGATAAATAAATACAGTGAAATACGTTTAACACGAAAACGCTTAAGACCAAATATTGGTAAACACGAAATAATTGGTCCCGACAAACTACTACGTATTTTCATGCATTGTTTTTTCGTAACATGAAACGAAAATCACTTACCACGAAAAGATTTTACTTCTGGGAATGAACAAAATACGGAAAACACCAGCTGCGCAAGCAAGATTTAAGAATGATGTGGAATGAAAAAGATGTTTCACATTGTAACTGATCTATTCGCGTGTCTATTGCTAATCCTCTTGGGGAAAATCTATTACTTTAAACATTGTTCACTTGAAAACTTTCTCCCGAAGAAGAAGATGCGGTTTTATGTAAATCATGTCGTATATTTAAGCATTAACTTTGAGGTTCCAAAGAGAGAGGGAGGTTAGAAGCTAGGTGATTAATGTAAAGTAATTGAAAGCTAGAAGAGAGCGACTCGTCGATTAATTAATTAATATATAAAACTGATAATTGATTGTTCAGTCAATAAGATATTTAAATTAGAATCAAATTGACCAGAAGTTGGTTATCTGATATAGGAGTTATGATTATTTAGAACGTAGATTGCCAAACGTTCCTAAAGCAAGTGATTCTCTACTCATAATAATTTATTAAATATCAAGTCTGCCTCGTTTTTGCTCCTATACTTTAATATAAGTAAATTTCCTACCCTGGGTTTGTGAGACTTAAAAGATTAATAAATTATATTTGTTTTGATTATGGCTGGTGTTCATTCTAACTCCCAATCACTGATGGCTGTCGGGGGACATCCTTTACAACATGTTTCGTAGAAAATAGGCTAACTTGCCTTTGAAATACCCTCGAAATAGCCCGTGACACGAGCAGCATGATCTCCAGAAAATTGTCTGACACAACTAAAGAGACTTACAATGGCCGTTGCAGTAGAATGCATAACTTTGGAATGAATTGCAGAGACCTCACGATAGATCAGGGATGGCGAACCAATGGCACGCGTGCCACTAATGACACGTGGCACAAGATCTTGGGCACGCCACCGAACAAAACGATTTGCATTTTAGTTCAAAATATCAAAGTTTACGAAGAAGTATTACGAACAAACGCGAGTGATCGGTCGCGGGGCGGCGGTTGATTCTTCAATCAAGGAATTTTCAGAGATATGTTTTCAGTTCAAAGAATTATCGAAAACGCTCAAGTTTATTCTGTACCCTGATGTGACTTCATTTGATGAACGGAACTTGTCCCAATTCGATTGTTTGGAGAGTGAAGAATTTGAAATGCAACTGATTGATTCCCAGTCTAGTTCAATATATGGATTCGAAAATTTATTGAAACAATGGAAAAGTTGGAATTGATTGCAACAGAAAGATTAACAAGCAATATAAGTAAAAATGCCAGTAACAAAATTCTGGAAACATGAAGTTCGTTTCCAAACACACATTTAAGTATTTGAAGAAGACCTTACTTTCTGCTACCTATGCCTGCGAGTCATTATTTTCAGGGATGAATAACATTAAAAACTCACTAAGAAACTGTTCGGCAGATGACTCCAATTCAGCATGCATTTGCTAAAAGTAACATCTTACACAACCCTAAAATAAGTTATTTGTCATCTAATCTGCAATAACAGAAATCACACTAATGTCACCTTAATTTGAATTACACGTATAACTAAAACATTTACTGCTATACAATGCAAAATGTATTTTTTCGTAGTAAATAAAGAGTTCTGAGTTGTTAGTATTTAGTTTATATTATTTTACTAATAATCACAAGTCAAAATTATTTGATGGCACGTCTATTCTTCATTAAACACTTCTTTAGAAAAAATGGCATGTTGATCCATAAAGGTTCGCCACCCCTGCGATAGATAGAACCTTTGAGTTCGGTCGATGTTGATGGGGATGAACAGTACGCAAGGAATTTCAAATAGCCCCAAAACCAGAAGTCAATTGGAGTGCGGTCGGCTGAATAGGGTGGCCATTTTGCAACCTTGACCAATCACTCTGTTCTCTCCAAAGGTAGTCAATAGGTGTAACTGGAGTGGCATAGTCTGGAACTGCGCCATTCTACATGAAGTTTATTACAGATAACATACATCTTTGATTTAACGAGGGCACGACTAAAAATATTTTTACTGCTAAAAAAAAATCCTACTATCTTTTGTGTGAGCCTTTTTTAACAAACCACACTTATTTATCATTATTTTTTCTTTTTTTTTTATGAATTTTTTAATTTTAAACGAATTTTCGGCTCATCCGGTATATGTCCCAGCAAAATCAATTTTTTTCACCTAACGATTGGCATATTACGTAATTCAAGTTTTAATGAGGAATTTAAGAAACTATCTGGTATACCCGTTCTTCAAAACTTTTTATCCTTCAACAATACAGATTGAAGGATAAAAAGTTTTGAATGAGTTAATTTTACGCAAATGGCAAATTAAGGGGACACAATACGATTCAATTGACAAAAATCGGTCCAAAAAATCGAATCTAATTTTTTAGCCTAAATTATTCTTCATATATTTTTCTATAACCTCAAAAAATTTGAAAGCACTAAACTTAAAAAACGCAGGATTATGATAGCTTTTACGTTCGTTTTTATTCACATCCCTATGTCAAATCAAAACTTTAAACTTACTTATCTCAGAAAGATAAAATAGCTAGTTTGTCTTCATAAAAAATGCTAAGGCTTTTTTTCTATTGTGCCTAATGCTCTGATTTTTTTTACCTATTTCTAATAATACATGTAACAAAAGTTGGTATGCATTTTTAAATCAAAGAAATACTTATTTTTTTAAAAAATAATTGAACTTAGAAATTATACATTTTTTAAGGAATTTTCAATAAGCATTCATAAAAAGAAGTATTGTACGAATACCAATCACGTTATCGTAAAAACCATACCATCTTTTGTTATACATAATTTGACGTACCTGGAAATCAAATTTCATGCGTTAAGTAAATTTTTGTCGGAGGAGTACATTTTAAAATCACTTCAAAAACTTCTTTTCCTTAAAAAATTAAGTGGCTAGCTTTTTATGAAATTTTGAGCACAAAATCTGTTTTACATAGTACACACACATAGGAGGCAACCAAAAATGTTTTTTGAAAATCCTTAAATTAAAATTTTTTGTTTAAATCGCACCATGTCCCCTTAAACCAAAAAAAAAAAAAAAGAAGCTTTTTGCATATCTCAGATGTACCCCCCCCCCCATAGTTGTTAAATTTTAAGTCTGTAGATCTAATAGCTGATAAAAAAAAGGGTTTTTTTTTTGTTTCCCATAACTTCCTTGTGGGTTGGTTTTTGAAAGCACCTTCATAACCTGATTTCTGCTCAGAAAAAGTAATAAATTGTTACAAATTTTGCGTCATGAACGCTTAAAATAGTGTAAATAATTTATATCTCAATGCGTAATACGTTAATATTGCTTTCTGTTGTGTTTGTTTTATGTTAAAATTGTAATATTCGCAGGCAACACGATTCCTTACATTATAATGGCGATTCAAGGGAAACATAACGAAATGTTGGTGATAGAGCCAAGTTGACATCATTTTTGGCGATCCTGTTGGCAACTTGGCGATGGATTAAACGGTGCAGAAGCTGATATGCTGTAGATCCACCTGGTGGGGAACTACAACGAAAAGGATTGTACAAAACCCTTTTTCCAAAAAAGAATACATATATTTGTTAATTTTCATAGGGATCGGTTGAATGGTGTTGGAGAAAAGCGAGGTCATATATACAAACATCCGTTTATACATACACTCAAGAGCCAAAACGTTATGAACCCCCCTACATTTTGCAATGAACTCGCCTGGATGACGTGGAGGGCACGTGATCAAGTGGAAGTGGTATTTAACTTCTGCTGGAGAGTCTGAAGAGTCATTCTTTCGCTTACTTCTGTTTGTGATGGGAAAGGCTGCGGTTCCAAGCGACTTTGATAGAAGGCAGATTGTAATGGCTCGAAGGCTCGGAACAAGTATTTCCGAAACTGCACGACTCGTGGGTTGTTCGTGATCTACGGTTGTTAGTACTTATGCAAAGTGGTTGAATGACGGGGAAACCAGCAGTAGACGACATGGTGTTGGACGTCCACACGCTATCAAAGAAAAAAGTCGTCGGAGACTGTCTCGCATGGTGAAGCAAAACCGGAGCCAGACAGTGGCTCAGCTGACCGCCCAATACAATGCAGGGCCAAGTAGAATAGTATCGGAGCACACTGTTCAGCGGACACTGTTGGATATGGGGCTACGCAGCAAATGCCCCACTCGTGTGCCTTTGCTGACCAAGCGTCATCGCCAACTGCTCCTGTGCTGGGTCCGGGAACATCGCGACTGGTCCATGGATCAGTGGGAGAGAGTTGCCTGGTCAGATAAATCACGGTTTGTCATTCATCACGCCGATGGTCGTGTCAGGATACGCCACCTTCTAGGCGAACAGTTGCTCCCTCAATGTACAGTAGGTCATTCACAGGTAGGTGGTGGCGGTATTATGCTTTGGGGGACGTTCTCTTGGTCGTCTCTGGGACCCGTGGTTGTGGTAGAGCAGACCATAAATGCTACAGGGTATCTCAACATCATTGCGGACCAGTTGCACCCTTACATGCCCTCTGTTTTTCCAGCTGGAAATGGAATGTTCCAACAGGACAACGCCCCGTGTCACAAGGCTAAAATTGTGTTGGAGTGGTTCCAGGAATATGATGTTGAATTCCAGTTAATGTCCTGGCTGCCTAACTCACCGGATCTCAATCCGATAGAACACATTTGGGATGTCATGGGACGGCAGCTCAAAGTCCAAAGACCACCAATTCGCATTATTTCGGATTTGTGTGACCGTTGCTTAAACATCTGGTACAATCCTTCTCCGGCCATCTACCAAGGACTTGTTGCATCCATCCCAAGGCGGGTTGAAGCTGTGTTGTGCGCCAAAGGTGGACCAGCTCGTTATTTACATGTGGTCATAATGGTTTGGCTCTTGACTGTATGTAGATGAATGGAAATAGAGAAGTCTTCTGGAAATTTAAAAACAAGTTAAAAAGTCCTCCATTTTTGCCTTAAGATTCTCAAACTATTTTTTTCTTAATTCTGTTTCCTTTTCTATGAGTTTTGGAGTTGATGTTGCTTTACCTTATCTTTGCATTTTTTGTATTTTCCTTTTCCCCCCTTATTTACTATACATGTCAGAGAGAGATTAAGTCTTACTTTTACCAGCAGCAGAAAAAGTTTTCACACTGAAAAGACTTGTCAAAAGTTCTTAAATATCCTACAGAAGCTTAAAACATGTGTATTATGAAAATAAAAAAAAAATTTAACTTATCCTTGGCAAATTTGAAAAAACTCAAATTGATTTTAGCTTTTTATCTTTCATATGATAAAATAGTAAAATTTCTATAAACTCGCTGTATTTATTCAGTAAAGTGTTATTACGTTTTAGCGAATTCTTTTTTTTAAGAGATCTTGTTCATTTTCCAAAAATTAGAATATGCAAATAAATTTAGAACTGACCTGAGCTGCAATATGTTCTAGTTTAATATACACTATTTCGTCAGGGTACGACCATCTACATTTGTGGCCACGAAAATAAATTAATAATAGCAAATAAAAAAAGGATGAACTGTAGGTTAACCACGTGCCCTCGAAGTGAAATGAATTTTTTTTTCAATGTTGAATCTTGCAAACTTTTTTAACACGGTGTATTGATCGATTAATTGTTAATAAACGTCACTTTTCTAAAAAATACGAGAACCTTGCTATATAGAAAAAATCTGCTTTCACCTAGTACTGCTTATATAAACGACGAAAAAAATTTTGAAAACCGAAATTTGAAAATTTTTTAAAAATTATATTTTATTTAGTTTATTCTCCAAGTATTGAGAATTACAAAAGTAAACTCGGTTTGCTTTCATAGCTTTGAAAATAAGGACAGATTTGTAGCGATACCAACAAAAATCAAGTAGAAAAAGTCTGCGTTCACTGTTTTAGTAGTAACTATAAAAATTATTTAAAAAGGATAATGAACTATTTAATAGCTTGTTGGATAACCCCGTGTGTTGAAGTCGTTTCGGCATTGAATTAACAAGTCTAGTGGTTTATTCAGAGCTTATCTTCTCTCATTTGTCCTTAAGCACACTCTTTTGCAGCAAGTGTATACAAAGGATTGTCAAACCATAACATAATGTACATTTTTTCATCACGTAAAAATATTTAATATTAAACTTTTAACTGAATACAAAATCAACCGGAGTCTGAGTAAACGAAGTAAATAATGTACAACATTAGAGAGTATTTATAGTATTTATTAAAACTGGAAATCTCTAACGAAAGACAACCTGGTAACTTGAATAAAAACGAACACTAAGAAAGATACGAACACAACAAAAGAATTTTGGATTTAAAATTCTTACGAAAGAAAAAGGTGTCACTTACCTGATTCTTCATTTCTGAATCCCGGGATGAACTTGACCTAAGTTCGATTACATTCTAGCTTAAATACTGCAACTTTTAACAAGGAGAAAGAGTTCTTTGTATGAAGCAAAAATTATTTCATAAAAATGAAATAAAAAACTGATACATTACATTATGTTTTCATCTCATTATGCTTCATTTGATTGAATACTCACAAATCTATCATCAAATGCTCTCATTTAAAATGCCCTCTATGCTTTTCCAAGTATGTATCGTAATACTATTTTACTTGAAAAAAGCATAACATTTCATTTACGACTTTGCTAAATGAAATTAAAACACATGGGGGGGGGGGACTAAAGACGCCAATAATTTTCTCTGCTGCTTCTTAAAAAGTAAATCATGTCTTCCCCTCCCTACTGCTAATGTAATGTATATGTACCGGCAAAGTATGAAATCGGCATTCTATAGAATGCCTAGGCATTCTATACAATGCCTAAATCTAGCAGGCAATGTATGAAATGATTCCTATTTCACACATTGCCTAGGCATTCTATAGAATGCCTAATGAGAAACCGGCAAAGTATGAAATACATCTCAGATTCGTTTTGAATATTGTCATTTCGCAAGACATAAAACTTTTAACATGTGTCTCAGGCTCAGAATTGTTAGTTATACATTGCTGTTTGTTCGAAATGTCAAAATGCTCCATTTTACTTAAACTTGTTCAACAAAAAATTGGTTTTTCCTGTGCTGCCTGAAAATGGAGGAGCAAGCTATAGTGTTGGAGAAGGTGTCACGATCTACAGCAGGGGTCGGCAATCTGTGTCACATGTGGCACGCGGTACAATTCTCAGAGGCACTTTGCACTGCTCAAAAAATTTGTAAATTTTTCAATTGTTTGATTTTCAATATTCGTATAGTGTCCGGTTTCATATACTGCATGGATCGCTTTCGGTTATCCGAACGGTGTACGGTCCCAATTGATTCGAAAAAACGATGTTCTACTGCAAATTATAAAATCAAAACAATTTAAATATAAATAATCAACGTCACACTCTCAGCGGGCCACCGTAAAATTATCAAACGTTGACCGGTCCCGAAGATAAAAATGTTGGGAAGAACTGTTATACAGTATTACGTCACGGATTCTTTTTCCCCCAATGGGGCTACAGATTGTTATTTTTACCATTTTCAGACCTAATACATTCCCCAGGGACTGCTATCCCTTTTTAGTGTGGCACCATGTAGGCGATACGATTGCCGCCGGTAATTTTGACTCCCGGTTTTCATCCCAGAGGGAGGTACCTGAGCTCTGAACTTGTTCTAATTTGCCAAGAGCAAAATTAAATTCCGAATTCTGGGGATGTGATAGAATTCTGAAAGAACTTTCAAACAAATACAAAAATGTTACATGTTATAATATTGAACTTGTACATCCACCTTTGTGAACCTTGCCAGAAAAAACAGAAAATTATTTAAAAAAAGGTATTGTAGTAAAAACTTTGATTTTGTTTCCGAGTGCCAATATATTGGCAATTGTAATGAGTGGGAAATAGGATGGTGTCTATCGACTTAGAACTTCTGAAGGAATTCGAATACAAGTATATGCGAAATCACAATTTAGCAATATTTTTTTTCAGTAGCAATCTCATTTTGTCAGAATAACATTTGTACATTTAGGAATGTAAGTCATTGATATAATATCCTTATCAAGACCTTTTTTCATACTTTGCCTAAACAGATTTGGGCATTCTATAGAATGCCTAGGCGTTCTATACAATGCCTAGGCAAAGTATGTAATAAATCTCTTATTTCATACTTTGCCTAAAAACGTCCGCATTGTATAGAATGCCTAGGCATTCTATAGAATGCCGCATTTCATACTTTGCCGGTAACATATACAATAAGAATAGTGTTGAATTTTTGTATCTTCCTAGCATTTTATCGGATTCTCCGCCTAACTTGTTTTATTTGTTAGTAATGTAGGTTTAAAAAGAAAACTCACTAAAGAAAAGTATCTCTCGTCGCCAGGATTACAGCAAATGAAAAAAAAGTTTTTTGATTTGGCAATATGATTAAAGATATCTAATAAGCGTATGAAAGCTTTGATTGTGCATGACGTTTGATCGCTGATTGGAGAATCACTTAAAAAGTCGATTTTAAAAAATGTGAAGCGAATTTTGAGAAATCTACGTTCATGGCGTCAGTCAGGCTTTGCCCCCCCCCTTCCGCAGTGCGGAGTGCACGTTACGCCACTGGTTAAATCTGGGTCCAACTCAGTGTCGCAGCTAACAATGGGCTAGGCGGTGCCGTGCACCGGGGCCCTCAAACTCAGGGGGTCCCTCGGATCCTGACCACCAAGCAAGCTGAATTTGCGATTTTATTGTGAAAAATTTATGTTATTCTCAATATATCCATTTTTCTATAAACTGTTACTCGAAAATAAACAAGTTCCATGAAAAAACTTACCATAATTATTACATCTTAAAAAACCTACACAAGAAGCAATTTCTTCCTAGTTATATTCTATTTTTAATAACAATATGATTCATGACAAGATAGTTTCCTGTTTCAATATTTCGTAATCTTAGCCGTATCTGCACTACACTGATGTAATTTTGCCCCCCCCCCTCCTCTGTCTTTTACAGAGGTGTTTTTTTTTTAAAATAATTATAATAATATTGTAATATATTTTCTAGTTCATGCATATTTTTGCACTCGGTGGAGCATTTTGTAGCTCTAAGCCATAGGTTCCCAAACTTTTTTGAGCCTTTTCTAGTGAATATTTCAATACCGCCCCCTCCCATTCTAGAGAAATAAGAGTATACGTAATACACGGCGAAAACAAGGGTAAAATTTTTTAAAAAAATTCTATTTAGAACATATTTTTTAAATTAATTTTTTTCTAATGCCCCAAATTTTTTACTTGCGAATCTGAAACAGCTATTCTCACAAATATATTTGATTATATTATATATTTTAGCATAGGTAGGATATTGTTGGAATTGAAACGCTACTGAATTTCTTCTTCATTTAAAAGAGTGGAATGAGAAAGTTTTAGCTTAACAGTTATAAAGACAGGTAGGGGTTTTGATGATACGAAGTAATTCCTAATAAATTATTGCTTTAAAAATAAGTATAAATTGACAGTTCAGCCTTTTTAAAGAATCACACGTTAATTCCTGGTTAACGTATCTAATTTTGTTTCTTGGATAATATATGTAATGAAATGCAGTGGACGAAATATTTTTCCTATCGCTCACAGACAAAGACAACACGTGCACTACAGAAATTAAAAAATACACTATATCATTCAATTTAATGTAGGTCTAAATGTAATGTAATCTTTAAGTTTTTCATCCACTTCCCGAACTACCGAAATATGTGAATTTTCGTACATGTGATGTAGGAATGATTTAAATACATACAACCAACATAAGTAAACAGTATTAAAGTTTACTTTTGTTAGTACATAATCAGCGTGTTTTCTTAGTCTATTTTTAGACTATATTTGGTTGATGTGCCCAAGCCCCTCCGCGCCATCTCAACGTCCCCTAATTTTCTCTGAGTCTTTTACTGTCCCCCCCTGAAAGCCTCAAACACTCACAAGGGGGGGGGTTATCGCCCACGTTGAGAACCTATGCTCTAAGCCCTCTGGTGCATGAGTTCGATCCTCTCGAATAAATAAATAAATAAATAGCTAGGGATTCCCCAACTATATTTTGTAGCGTAGTATTATATTTCTCTCCTTCCTTT
>BMAO01038370.1:0-42385 GCA_019973975.1 Trichonephila clavata | reverse complement strand
ACAGTCCCAACTTATTAAAACTTCAAATTAATATAAAATCAAAGTGAGTTATATAATATTTTATTTATACGTTGGAACATTTTTCAAAACTTGAAAAAAAAAAGTTAAATTGCTAAAAGTACAAAAAGAATTTATTTAATTCAAACGCAATAATATCTAAAATGAAGCTAAATTACAAACACTAACTTATAGTTCGTTCACTAAGGGTCTAAAGAAATTCTTCCCAACTTTTTTACGATTGCTTCAGGGTCAAAACGCAGGGTTCCCCGAGAGCAATAAAACTTCCTGTCAGTGACATTTGTGTCGCCGCTACCCTCCCTAATTATCTTTCATGGTGTTAAACCATAAGAGAGGGGAAAGGATTTCAGAAAAACACGGCCTACCCGCTTTTGAAGCCCTTTCTTGAAGTCAGAAAAAGACGTGTGGTGCGTTTTCGAAGCATCTCTAGACGTGCGGAAAAAGACGTTCAAACCGCTAAGAGGGTTAACATAGAATGAGAAGTAATGGATCTACACTAGGGGATTCAATATTATCTTTGATTCAAAAGTAGTTTTTTTTTAATTTCAGAATCTATTAAAATGAACATGGAAGAATAAAAAATAGAAGTAATACAATAAATATTGAAGAACAAATAAACTATTTTCAAAGTATGTGTATGTTTTAAAGATTTACGAAACAGAAAAAACTTGAAGGGTTGGAACTTGATAATTAAATTAAACAGGAATTCAAGTATGATCTCCATTTATTTAAAAAGTGTGTTTCATAAAGTTAAAATGTGTTTTAAAATTTTAGGGTCATGCTTATCATTGGCAAATGTTGCTTGGAGCACCTAGTCCAGTCGGACTGAAAATCTCCTTTCAGGGATCTTTAGATGACTGTAAAAATTTCTACCAATGCCCATTGTAAAAAAGTTATTGAATTTAGAAAATAATAGAAAATTACATTAAATAGCTAAAAAATTAAATTAAAATTAATAAAAAGCTCTTTTAAGAACTCAAAAAAGCATGAGAAAATGTAGTCTGAGAGTGGGCGGGGCACAGGTCATGCTTAGAAATAAAATCAGTTTTATAATTAGATACATTTCTATGGATAAACACTTTTTAAATCGGAAAGGATAAAAATTTACGACAGGAAAATCTTGTAAAAATTCTGACCACTTTTTTTAAAAAAACATATGCTTTGTATTTTTAAAGACTTAAATAAAAATAAATTTAGAAATGCTCTTAGTAATTTGTAAATAATTGGCCGTATGATTTTTAACATAGAGAAATGCATCCCTTTTATTACTACTATTAGTTCACTCTCTCCCTATGTATACATATTTATTTATATATATTAACTTAAAATTTTCAACTCCTGTTAATAAAATACTTCCTATTCATCCATTCAAAGTAGGAATCGACTTAATTTTTTCATATTATTTAAAATAATTTATTGTCACGAAATAACTGTGTGAAATTGTAGTTTCTACTGTTGATAAGGTAAAAAATATTTCAATCAACCTTTTCGCTCATTTTGTACGCATTTAAATAAGGGAATTTATTTTTAATTCGGCATTCAATATAGTTATTTTAGTAAAGGAAACCATAAGATAGTATCGCATGGTTTCTTATCGAACGAGAATTCTTACATTTTAAATTTTTATCTTTCTTTTTATAAGAAAACTTATTGCAAATTAGACATAGCTTGTAACATTTAGGATTTTTATTCCATCTAATTAAAAACTTTGTCACAGGCAGTATGTAATTAAATTGTTGACTAGTTCAAAATCCAATTTCATTTGGTAAAAAAAAAATGAATCGCTTACTCAAATATGCATTTAGCAGTAATATGTAATGAAATCCTCTTTTCATTCGGCATAAATATGGAAACGAATTGGGTCGAGTTTATACATTATATGTATAGATATGATTATACTATGGTAGGATATACTAATTTTTGTTTGAAAATGAGTTATTTTATAATCTGATTTAGCTTTCAAGTGTGAGAAAAAATATTGTTACTAGTTAATTTTGCTCTTTTATTTTTACACAGAATATTTAGTCATAATTTTTTTTTTTTACTAAGCTTTTAAAATTTTCGGATTGTATTAAAAATATCAGAGAAACTGGATTCATTGTCAGAGTGAAGATCATGGCTTCCGGTTAATTTATCATTCGACTCTTGTGCCCTTATGAATATATAAACATATTGAATTGTGTGTTAATAAAACAAGTATTTACGATTAAACTTTAATTTGATGATCCACAGAATGAGCGAAACAAATAATCGATTTAATAAAAATATAATCAATGAATATTTATTAGCACAATGTGTATAAAATTAATTAAACATTGTATTCCGTGGTGCAGAAAATTTAATATGAAAACAAGCATTTCCCACACAAATCACTTTAATAAACGCTTTTTATTCTGTATCAAATTACTTACCCTTTCGACTTACAGTGATTACATTTTTGAAAGATCGCCTCTAAATCACTTCTTGGTTTTATTTGAAATACTTATTCATAACCTTTTGGAATTTCAGGTCATGAGTAATCAATCGTATTATTTAAATTAAAATTTGTTAAAAACCCGGAGCTTTTTTCAAAAAACAGTCATAAACAAGAATGTGAGCGCTTTCTGCTCGTAATCGTATTACTTACCATACAATTACATAATTCAACTTTTTATTTAAAAAATATTGAACAAATCAATAATTTAAAAAAATTTGTAGCATGTATCTAAACTTGCAATTTCGAAAAAGATGGTTATAGATAGTTTTATATCAATCCAATATACTTTCCACAAGAAGCCAGCTTACACCGTGCGAATACGTCTACGTCAACGGAGAAAATGAAATGTTTGGCATCGTATTCAAAGCAAGCGCCGATATTGGCGAGAAAATTGCTTTACTCTGTAACCCTGCAGAATGTCATCCCCCTCTTTCCTTCCCCTTTACTCATGTCATCCCCCTCCTTCCTTCCCCTTTACTCACGTAAAAAAGTTCTCTCTATTTAACGACTTCCGTTATGCAGTGAGCGGATACTTTGTTGTCTTTGATTATAAACTGTTTAATTTATTTCATAAATATTTTATAATAAGTATGGTGAGAAATTTACGAGCCAGCAGGTTACTTAGCTTGTTACGGCACTACACATGTGTAAGTCATATAAATGAGAGTTAATTTTTCGATTGACCTTAATCATTCATATATTTATAATAAAATATTTTTTATCTTCATTTTAATTTTAATTTGATTGTGATATTTAAGAGTATCTGATAAAAATACGTGATCACTCTAAAGTTTATTTGAATTACCCAGTTTTTTTTAACATTTATATTTTAAATTTTGCTGTCAAGAATGAATTTTATTCTCAACAGTTTTCAATATTACGGTAACTTTGTAAACTTCAGATAGTAATGTTTATTTATTGTTTAAGTGTTGATAGGTAATCGATTGAGTGGGTTATCAGTTTCCATTATATTGGTCATTATCAATGATTTACCTTGTAATGGTTAGGTTCATGTCCAGGTATCGTGAAACCATAACACGTCAAATTTAGTTCCATGGTTGTGTTTGCTCTGAATATATCTTATCGGATAATAAACCTAATCTCCGTGTCGGCTGCAGTTCGGAAAATCATTCTCAATCCATGTTTTTTTTTGTTTTTACTGAGAAACACCTAAAACTCTTAAATGAGTATGTATTTTAATTGCATGCTTGTTATATTAATATGTATTTATAATTAATGCTTATTACAAATTTAGATTGGCTATAGTTTTCTTATGAATTAATTTTTCCTATGTTTTAGGGAATTTAATTTATATATAAAGACTCTCATTGCTATACTTCTATAGATATCTAATTTTACACTGTAGTTGTGTTACATAATATTTCTTTGATGCAATGAATTGGACCTTGTATGAATTTTAAAGCAATTTTGATAAACAGTCATTTTTTTATACAATATATTTGTCAATTTTGTAATCAGCTTTGTACCTTTTACTAATGAAAATATTATTTATTATTATTTTTTTTTACTATAACAAAGCTGAAAACAAGCTAGTTAAAATGTTCATATTTATAACATGATCTCTACAATGTGTATCTTTGATAATTCCAACTTTTTGCTTGAATTTTTTTAAGTATCAGTAACTGATATTTTGCAGTCAATATATTTAAATGTTCCACATTTGGCAGATAAGTAAGACTAAAAAAGAAAATTTTAAAAAATTAACGGTATTCATGAAAAAATATTACACATATTAATTTAAATACTGTAATTATGTTCAGTGATTATTTGACCAGAAAATTTTAAAAAATGTGTTATTTAAAATCTTATTCATACATATTTTTTATCTTTATATAATCAAAATTCATAATTCTTAATTTTTTATTTTGAAAAATAGTTTTGTATATCTTATGGCTCTTTTAAGGTATTACATATCTTTTAAAAACATTTATTGTTTAATCTTTTAAGTTAATGAAGAGATCAAGTAATTTATTATTATATGATTTTGTTCATGGTTTAGTGATCAATTCATTTTATAATTTACCCATTATGTAATCTTTGGCAAGATTATTTATATCTATAGGCTTAATAATAATTAAAATTGTAAATTTTGGTAAGCTAATTTTTTAAAAATATCTTAATTATTATATGATGTAACTTTTTTGAAATATTTAACAAATACTGCAGATGGTTAAATATGAAAATCTTGTCTTTTGGCATGCATCCAAGCCTTCTTTTGGGATTGCTGAAGGTCATATTAATCCATATTTCTTCCAATTAATTGAAATTATCTGCAGAAAGTTATGGGGGTAAATTCCTATTATAGCCCACCCCTTGGCGAAAATTTTTTAAAAGTCGCGCCAAAATGGCGCCAAGCGCGTTTTTTAAAGTCGAGTTTAGGCCAACTGGGAAAAACATGGCGTCTTGTCCGAAGGAGCAAAAATGGAAAACATTAGAGCTTTAAGAAAATATACGAGCTTCTGAAAATAGGTACTTTTTTAACTTTTCGAACAATTCCATGAAAAATTAACTTTTCAAAAGTAGGAAACTGAAAACATTCCGGAAAAAAAAAGGAATCGAAAGAGAAATTTTACAGACGTTAATAAAGCAAATTCAGCAAAATCTCGGCTTCTAAAAATCGGAAATGAAGAGCATTCTAATAAGTAAAAATTGAGATCTAAAGATCAAAATCGAAAAATTCTTTTTTTAAATTTTGAAAAGTACGGATTTAAGAACATTCCGAAAAGAAGGAATCGAAGTTCCATTGAGGAAAACAATTTTTTAGATGTTCAGAACAAATAAATGAAAGATTCAGCTTCTAAAAGCAAAAAAAAAAGAAATTAAGGGGGAAAAAAAACGGATATCGGAACGTATAAAATCGAAATTTCTTTTTTAACTGCTTAAAAGTAGAAAATTAAGAGTTTAAAAAAATAAATAAGAACAAATTAATGAAAGATTTAGCTTCTAAAAGCAGAAAATTAATGGCATCCTAAAAAAAAAAGACGGATATCCGAACGACAAAAACGGAAATTTCTTTTCAACTGTTGAAAAATAGAAAATTAAGAACATTCTAAAAAGAATAAATCGATATTCGAAGCAGAACAATTATTAACTTTTAAAACTTTATGAACAAAATACTGAATGATTTAGTTTCTTAAAAAGACAAACACATTCTAAAATTACTGTAACGGCTTTTGCCAAACCACGTACCTTTGCTTACATCATGCGGATTTTTTCCTCCTTTCGAATGGCATCTTCATAATTTTAACTATTTTTTCCGAAAGCTCCATCCAATAATTACCACCTTTTTTACAAAAAATTGAATAAATAAATAAATAAACCTTGCTTTCGTCTAGAAAACAATAACCAGTAATCGCACGTACTAACGGAATAACAGCAAAGCATCAAATAGTAACGGTCCTTACTACTCGTGCATAGTTAGTAGGGTTGCCGAAACCAACGTAATTAACGGAAATTACTAGTTGAAGACACCTAACGGTCACTAAAAATGGTCTTTAATTTTGAAGAATTAAAAAAAAAGAAGGGTTACAAGCTTGGTGAACTTATCGCTCAACTTGGCGACAAAAAAAGCACAAAATCCGGGGGTGGGCTATAATAGGACGCAACCAGTTATGGGTTTTTTTCCTCCCTTTTGATGATATGATTCAGTTTTGGAATGCTGCTGGATGGTCATGAAATGACAGAGGAATTTAGGATTTACAATTAAATACTTTACTTTTTTCTTAATTTTAAATATAAATAACTGAAAACTATTTTGCTGATAAAATATGTTGCCAATTAAAACTTAAATTTTGAACAATATATTCAAATAGTAATTTTTAAAAGATTAAAAAATAACACAAAATATGTGATATTGTTCTTCATTTCAATCTAGTTTTTATCCAGAAAGTTAGATAATCTATAAAAAGATTGCATTATTTATTTTCTTTTAAAATCTAGAAGAAAATATTACTGCTCCTTAATTGTTTTTGTTTTGTATTTTAGCGGCAAAGGCAGTTCCATTTCTCAATAAAAGGCAGACAAACTGCTGGAGTTCAAACAAATGAAGTAAGTATAAAATATTTTTTTTGTTCTAAATTATTTTATGTATGTTTAAAAAATAGACTAGACATGAGATTGTCTTAGAAGTTACATATAATTGCCATACTTTCAAAACTTCATAATTAAATATTGTGCGACTTAATTGTTTTTTATTAATAAAAACTGTCTAAATTTTTAAAATGAGTAGCTAGTATTCTGTTATTCATATTTGTAAGTAGTTGTTTGATAATCAGAATTAAGGAGGATAATTATTAGTGAATTTCTTTGAATTTACTTACAATTTTTAGTTTTAAAAATTTTAAAATATTATACCCAAGCAAATAACTAATTAAACGTGAAAGTAATAAGTTGATAATTAATAATTTCAATTAAACTAATTGAATTTTTTATAATTTTTATGAATTGATTAGTTTATTTATTTTAAATAATGCATAATTAGATGTTGTCTTTTCCAAGTAGTGTAGAGAAATCAAATTAATTTGATAAATATTTAGTTTAATCTTTTGGAGATATTTATTTGACAGTTAAAATAATTGCTTATACTTTATGCTTCTTAGGATAAGATAAATGAAAAGGTAATTGATCAAACAATCCTTAATAAATTCTTAAGAGTAGAAGCATAAATAAATCTCAAGAATTCCATTTTTAACTTCCTAGTATTTTTCTTTTTTATAAAATTCATTATTTTAAAATAAGACATTATTTTAAATAACATCCACTGCTTGAGTTTAGTCAATCAAAAAGATTCTAAAATTGAAAAATTAAAAGGAGAGAATTAATCATTCATACATGTGATTACATTTATATTAAACAATTTTGAGAATATTGTTAAAATAACATGAAACTATTTGAAAGACAATGAATTTGGTATGCTTATGAATACTTATTTTTGCAGTGACTTTATATAGTATATTTCTTTAGAGTTATGATATATTTTTTTTTTATGTTTTAAACATTTTATCTATATACAAACCAGATTTTTCTTATCAGTTTATCTGTGTATGCTTTTTGAAATTTATGATCACCCTTGTTATCATAACTTTGAAATTTGCCTAAATCTTTTTTACGTCTGAAAAATCAAGTTATCTATTTATGTATATGTGTGAGTTTTCTAAGCTGTTTAAAACTTAAACATTAAAATGTCTTATTGTGTTGTAGAGGTAATGTTGAAATTAACATTTTCATGTTAAAAGTATCAAATAATGTTATGCATATTGATTATTTTCTTTGTTTTTGATATCTTGGTAGAATCACTTTGAAGTCTATAAAGTAGATTGAATTTTTAAAGTAGAATTTCAAAATTGGGTTCCTAAAGATTGTAGTTTTATGCAAGACAGGACAAGTTCTTGAAATATATTTTATTGATTTTGTTAAAATTCTTAATTTTATTCACTTAAGTTATATTGATGTAATTTGTACATGATCTCAGTATAAAAATGTTTGATTTATTATTATACAGTGCTTTATACAAAGTGAATGAAACATTAAATTATTTTTAAAGCATCCAAAAAGAATTATAATTTGTGTGGTTACTTGTTAATTTGTTTCCTTATTTACAAAATTCAGATAACACACAATTATCCAGTTGTTGACCATACATATGATGCAATTGTCGTTGGAGCTGGTGGAGCAGGTCTAAGGGCAGCCTTTGGACTTGTTCAAGAAGGTTTTAAAACAGCATGCATCACAAAACTGTTTCCTACTCGGTCACATACAGTTGCTGCTCAGGTACTTAATTTTTTTTTATTTGCTTGTATATGAATACATATATGTATCAATTAGTGGGGTATGCAAGACTTTACTCAGAAAAATCCAATTCAAGGCGAGGAATTGGTTATAAAAAGCTTCAAATACTTTTTATTAATTTTTTATATAATTTTTCAATTTTTTATTTTGAAATTAATTATATTGTATGCTAAATTGGCAGTTTGCTTCCAATTACTGAAACTCAAATTCCAAAGCTATTTTACTTTGGTCTTTTTCATGTAACTGTTTTCCAGAACATCTTACATAATTTAAATATTTATAATTCATTAATATACATGACAAAAGTTGTTTGCATATGACATCAAGAATCTCCAGTTAACAAATAAAATGCATTGGACAAACAAATATTTTCAATATTATGTTATTGATTTTAATGAATTAAAGCCAGATACTTAATTGCTTTACTGTTGCTTGTATTTCTCATGATTATATCTAAAATATATTCTGGTATTCTGTTAAAAAATATATACTTACTGTTGCATGTATTTCTCATGGTTATGTCTAAAATATTCTAGTATTCTATTAAAAAAATACACTTAATATAATGGGGCAAAAAAAGTAAAATTCATAAATCATAAAAATCACTAAAATAATTAAAATTTTTACTCATTTGCATTTATGATACCTATTTAAAAGATTTTTAAATGATACAAATGGAAATAAATGAAGAAATTAAACTCTTGCAATGAATACAAGAATTTTTAATAGCTCTATTAGAACATAGGAATGTTCCCCCCCCCCTCATGAATACCTATTAAAAATCTGCAAATTTATTTAGATGCATTGTTTGTATTTAATGCTGCCAGTTAATTCTTAGATTGCCTGTACTTAGCCTGTATAGCAAGATAGTCATTTAAAAAATAATTTATGCCACTATACAATATCCATAGGGGCATTTTTCAGTAAATACACATATGTCAAATTCATTTCAAAAATCAACCCTCCATTTTATTAACATTTAAAATGTACAATATATAGCAAAATTTTTATGAAACATAAAATGTCAATTCATTTTTTTCAGAAAAAAACTCCGATTTTATATTTAAAGCATTCTATTTCAGAATTACTAAATGAATTTTGTATTCAAAACTAATCATGTACATTTGAGCATTTAATAAAAGATATTTTCTGAAGATGAGTATTATTATTAAAAGTGTACATAAATACGTTAAATCATCATTATATGGATACCATTTAAACCAAATATCACATAACCCTATTTAAAAAAGATCTTAATTTATGAAAGAAAATGAAAAGCAAAATTAATAGCAGGAAACCATAGAATGTACAATTTGCAAGCAATTGGCTGCATTGATTTGAATTCTCATGTGCAGTTATTTACCGTTTTTCTTTGTCTTATTTCAAAATACATTTCTTTTTACTGTACAGAGTATTTAGATATTACCTTGGTTTATTTGATAGATTATTTTGTCTAATCCAGGCTTTTATTATTCTGGATCAAGACTTATTAGTCTAGATTAATAATGTTCGAATGTATATGAAATTCTTATTTCTTTAAATTCTTTGTAGCTGATGTTCTATTCCCTGTTCTTTTAAAAGATTTGATCTGCTTAATTGGAAAAATGTGAAATTGATTCATATTAAAGGAAAGAGGGGGTTTAAAATATTTGTATTAAAAATATAGTCTCTTAAAATTACTATTCTTTTATTCGCTATTCAATTCATATTCCATACAGCATTTGAATGATGAAATATGAATAAAACTTATAGAAGTAAAACTTTTATCAAATAAGAGAATGCTTACTTTTAAAATATTGTTAAAACACCACTTTGTTTTATGTGAATGTTTGTGTAATGTTTTGTGATATGTTAGAACTAGTATTTCATCCAGTATTATATTGTTACATGCTCTTTTTTTTTTTTTTTTATGAAACGCGATAGAATTTGCAAAGTAATTTAACGACTAGAAAAGGGGAAAAATTGAGGAATGTATTTCTTAAGTAATATCTTTCGTTTCAAATGAATTGCAATTTAGTTAACATGTCATTAAAATTCTCCTTCATGTTAATGCTATAATTAATACCTTCACTTATATTTTGATTTAATCCTAGATAATAAACAAGTTTTGTTAAATTTTATTGATGAATCTGTAATTGTTTTTTTAATAAAAATTAACATTTTTAATTTAGTTTTAGTGCAACATATAATATTATTAATCTTATGTATATGTGTACTCTTTATTTGAAAAAGAAAATTAATCATTTTGTAAAAACATATTCCTAAGGTATTTTTGTTTTCTAAATTTCATTGAAGTTATTATTATTCGTTTATTCTTTTTTTTGTAAATTTTGAGTACATTTTATTTTATTCTAAAGTATTAATGTTTATATTCTTATTTTTTTAATTAGTAAAATTTTGAATATTTTTTGACTTTTACTCCAGAAACAAATTTTAAAAGTCATTGATTTATATGAATTACTCCTTTTTTCTCTCCCAGGTATGATACAGTCAAAGGATCTGATTGGCTAGGCGATCAAGATGCAATACATTATATGACACGTGAAGCACCAGAGGCTGTTATTGAGGTAAACATGTTTTTTTTTAATATTGATGCAGATATATATGTAATATAATGGGGGGGGGGATTTATAAAATTCAACAAAAAAAAAAATGATTTATTACAAATAATAAAAAACAGCATAAAGTACCATATTTTTAAGTGCCTATTTTATAAATATTTTACATTAAAATATTGATAGTTAAGCCTTGTCCTTAAACATTTTTTGTCTTGGTATGTTATATATTCAATAAACAATTCACTCCAGTAGTTGACACCTTAATAGTACATTAAATTTTTGGACTATGAAGTATGATAATAATTGCTGTGTGCTTTCAAGGTGCTTAGAATCTACACTTAATAAATCCTACTGCAAAGTATTTCTGCAACAGGTTATGGGCCCAGGAATCCCTGAGATTTGTTAAGTGTCTTCGTGGAGAAAAGATTATATTTTTTTGAAAGAAAAATTATAAGTTAAAACACCGCGTGTGTTTGTTAGGCCTAAGCACGTGTACAGAGACTGAAATGGAATTCAAAGCTCATATTGAAGAGCTTGTGGGAGCTGCAAATTGGAGTAAATGGAAGCGGCAAATTGAACTCTTGTTGCGACATCACGATGTTCATGATGTTGTTTGTGGAGATCGGGAATGCCCAAGATTACCGGCCGAGGCTTCAGCTGAAGCAATTGCTGCGTATGAGAAAGCGCAGAAGGCTTTCATTAAAGATGACTCCCTGGCACAACTGATTCTTGTGGGCAATATGGATGACAGCAATGCTGAATTGACATCGGTTTGCAACACAGCTAAAAGTGTGTGGGAAAAGTTGCTGTCGGTATATGAGCAGAGTTCCGGGCAAAGACTCGATCGTTTGATGGAGAAGTTTTTTCGCAGTGAAAAAGAACTGGAGGATGATATTGCAAGCCATATTGCAAAGCTGCAAAGGAACTTTAGCGAATTAAACGACGAGCTAAGGCGTGTTGCTAAAACAACATTGCCGGATCTCCTGCTGATGAGCAGAATCATGTCTACATTGCCATCAGAATATTTTGAGTTCAAGAGTGTTTGGGAGTCAGTTCCCATAGAGGAGAGATCAGTCAATAAATTAACTGAAAGACTTCGCCTTATTGAAATGAGGCTACCTTCAAAGTCAACAGATTCCACGGCCCTGGTTGCTACTAGGAAGAAAGTTTTCAAGAAACCTGAAAGAAAATGTTACGTCTGTCGTAAGCCAGGTCATCTTGCTAAGGACTGTAGGAAGAAAGGAAGTAAACCAAAAGTTGAAGGTGATGCTTTTGTGTGTACTGTGGAAGGTGTTCCAGAAAGTGAAGTGTGGATTGCCGACAGTGGAGCCTCTGCTCACATGACTAAGCACAAAAATTATTTTGTGGACTTCACTAAATTTGTCTCACCTAAGCCAGTATATGTGGGAAATAGTGATGCAATTGTGGCTTATGGACATGGAACTGTGAATATTGAAATTAAGGTCAATAGCAAATGGGAGAAGCATCATCTGACAGAGGTGTGGTATGTTCCTGACATTAGTAGAAATCTATTTTCCATCAGTCAGACCTTAAAAAGGGGTTTCAAGTTCCAGGCATCAAAAGATGAGTGTTCCCTCTTGAGAGATGGCAGAGTGCGCTTGAAAGGAGTAAGAACTGTGCATGGCTTGTATGCATTAGAAATACGTGTTCTTTATCCAAAAGTATGTGTTGCTGCTGAAGTATGTGTTGCCTCGGCAGACCAATCCCTACAATTGTGGCATGAAAGACTGTGTCATCAAAACAAGGCTCATGTTAAGGATATACTGAGAAAATATCAAATAAAAGGTGATGCAAAAGACAGCCAAATATGTGATGGATGTTGTTATGGCAAGCAGAGTCGTGGTCCCTTTGGAACAAGGAAACAAAGGGCTACTACGCCAGGAGAATTGATAAATATAGGTGTATGTGGTCCAATGCAGCAACAGTCTCTAGGAGGTGCTAAGTACTACGTTTGTTTCAAAGATGATTTCACCAAATACCGTCGGGTATTTTTCATGCAGTCCAAGAATGAAGTTTCCAAGTGCCTTGAAACGTTTCTTAATGAAGCAAAAAATACTGGGCATATGATCAAAGAGGTGCTAAGTGATAGTGGAGGAAAGGTTATAAATTCAACAGTGAAGAGTCTTCTTGAAAAATCAGGAATCTCTTCTTGTATGTCAATGCCTTACACGCCTCAACAAAATGGAGCTGCAGAACGTGAAAACAGAACTATTGTTGAAAGTGCGAGATCTATGATCTATGCTACAAACCTTCCTTTGAAACTGTGGGCAGAAGCAGTGAATACGTCTGTTTATGTGTTGAACAGAACAGGGCCAACATCAGTTAAAGACAAAAGCCCTTATGAACTGTGGTTTTCCAAAGAAGTGATCAATATTGACCACCTGCATGTATTTGGAACCGAGTGCTTTGTCCATGTACCTCAACAAAAAAGGAGGAAATGGGACAAAAAGAGTGTTAAAGGAGTTTTTGTTGGCTACAGTGGTGAAAAAGATGGTTATAGAATATGGATAAAAGATCAGAACAAGGTTATCCTGAGTCGAGATGTGATATTCCAAAATGAAAAACTTAGCTGTGTTCCTGATGTATCTTCTACTGATATTCAAAACTCAGATGTGGAAAAAGAAATGGAGGAGATATCGTGTAATGCTGAAGATACAGAAGAAACCTTAGTTCAGCAGAGTAGCAGAAATTTGCGTGACAGGTCCATATTAAAGATGCCAGCCAAATTTGACAGCTTTGTTCTATTGGCAGAACACATAGAACCTGAGACCTACAAAGAAGTCAAGCTGCGAAAGAAGCGAATTGGTTGAACAATCTTTTAAAAGAACTGTGCTGTGTGACTTCTGTTCCAAGTCTTCAAATAGATAACCAAAGTGCCATCCGTTTAGTGAAAAATCCTGAATTTCATAATAGGACCAAACATATTGACATTCGTTACAAATTTATTAGAGAACAATATGAAAACAAGCAACTTAATGTCATAAATTGTAGTAGTGAAGTCCAGGCTGCTGATATATTGACTAAACCTCTTGCTAAAGATAGATTTTTAAAACTCAAGTTAATGCTGGGAATGTATAATTTTGGAAATTAATTAGAGCATGTGTGTATACATGTGTTATACTATAATCATTGCACTTTTGTATTTAATGTGTTATTCTATTTTCTTTTAGCATGTGTATTCTAAATGACTGATTTTATTAGTGTATTAAGGTGTATGTATATGTACCTTTTTTTTTATAATGTTAGATTATTTTGATTTAGGGAGAGTATTGAAATAATCAAATTAATTGTAATTGTTTCGTTACATCTGGCAACATCTTTAGTGTTTACCTTTTCTGATGTAATGATTGCTGTGTGCTTTCAAGGTGCTTAGAATCTACACTTAATAAATCCTACTGCAAAGTATTTCTGCAACAAAATCCAGTTAATTTTTATTTTCTTACAAATGATTTTATTTTCTTAATGACAAATGTTAAGTATATTAATTTCATAAATTTTTCTCATTTTTGCATCCTATGTACAAAATTCAATGATACTTTAGTACGTAGATGTTACATATGACACAATCGAATATGGTATGCTATAAATCATACCATGTATGATAATCTAAAATAAAAACTTTACCAATAAGTTCAGTGCTTCTCAAATTTTAAATATTGACGACCCAATTTTCAATCATAATTTTCATCACCCCCCCCCATAATATAACATTGTATTGAAAGCAATAATAACGTACTTTGACGCTGAAATTACAATACGACTTTAATTATAAATAACACGAATTATCAAGATATATTAAATTTTGTATATAGCAAGCTCAAGGAAGTCGGTAGTAATTATTAAACTTGTTCTTAATTTAATATAGATAAATTTATTATCAAATGTATTGTACTGTACAATTTATAAGTATATTATAACAGTGTACATGGATATTTGATTAATTTTTATATCAGAATTTTTTTTCCTTTGCTTTCTTTCAATAAATTAATATATAGATACATTCTTAATTAATCTTTTATTTCTGACATGCTCGCACCCTCCTTGTAGGGTTATCCCACCCCACTGGAGAGACGTGCCCCACAGTTTGAAAAGCACTGAATTAATTTATATTTTTTGATACTTTTTTTTTACTGATTTTGTTTTAAGTTCTGGAATTAAGAAAATGCTATTAATAATATTTTTATTGGCTATGATCTTTAAACAAATCAAAAAATTAATGCTATCATTTTTTAAAAATTGACTATGACCTCTGAAAAAATCTAAGTCATGTTGATTAAAACATTCATTCTTGTATTGCAAGGAGAAAAGTGTTTAACCAGAACATATTCTTTTTTTCAACATTCATTTTAAAATTTTGCAATTGGCATAATATATTCAACCTTCAGACATAATATGATATTTTTAAAATCATTTTCCAAGTTTTTGAGATTACATGTTTTTAAATGTTTATCAACTTTTATTAGAAAACAGTGGATTAAGAGCACATAAATTTTGTTATTTCATCATTGTCTCAATTCTATTTTAATTTTTACGTGGATATTTAAACTATGTCAATTATAACTTTTGCTATAATTGTAGTTTCATATGGTTCAAATATTGAAATATAAATTGTACAAAATGGAAATCACTCATTTTCAATGAAAAGAATTTTTACATCTTATGTCCTGTTTAGAAAAAAAAATCATTTAATTATTTTACACATATGTATGTAAAGTTGTAAAAGTAATTAAAAGGAATAATATCAAGGAGGATTCAAAAAGACATTAGTTAATTCTAGAGTTTTTATTTTGATTAGTTTCATAAAAAAAATACTAAATTTTGAAATCTTAATTTAAGATTAATATGTTTATATCCCTAATGAACTCTTGATTAATGAATTTCCTGTTCATTCAAAGTGGTGCAGCAAAGATATTAATTTACAAGTCACCCCTTTCCAGCAATCCTAGAAACCGTGATGTTTTGGTAGTTGAAAATTCTAGCTTTATTATACGTGGATAATCCGAGATTTATTTTCAACACATTTATTATCTTGAGTGAATAAATATTAGCATTACGCTATTCAGCTACTCGAGGGTTTTTGGACCTCGTAATTTTGAACCACGGTCAAGTGACGAGGACAACACCTGAGCTGGCAACCCCTCTCCTAACTTCTACACCACACCAACGAGAGAACTTTTAAGCATCGATAGATTTTTTATGCATTGCCCCCTTACAATGCGGGTCTTCAGTGGTATTGGGCTCGAACTCATGACACACCGACCACGAGTCCGTTAACTTGACCAACTAGGTTACCGCGGCCACTTTTATGATCAGGAGCAGAAATGAATTTTCTTATACTATTCAGGAACTCATGCAATACCAACAGCTTTTTGTAAATCGCTATTTTTTCGAAAATCTGTAGTTAAAAAAAAGAGAAATATAATGAAAATTATGAAATGTATAAGATATTGTACTGTATATAAGTATATATTCCCTTCCAAACTGTAATAAAACCCTTATAACTATTATATCTAAAAAAAACCCAATATAAAATAATCTATGATTTTAAAAAATAAATCATCTCTGAATATTTATAAAGGAAGAAAATTTTTTCAGAAAAGCATTCGATTATTTCAAAAAATCTGAGTGATTATCTCTTTAAAAATTAAGGTAATGATGAGATAAAACAAATAATAGATATTTAGGATAGTAAGATATTTGAGATTTCTGGATTAGTTTGACTAGACAATCTGCACTGATTGTACTAAAATGTGTGTTTTTTCATAATTATAAATAATCATTTTCCTTTGTTCTGGCAAAAAATTAAAACTATGTTTCATTTGATACTTATGTCTCGTATTTATAAAAATAATGAAATTTATAGCTTCGAATTTAAATAACTCTTTGCTTTGAAAAGAAAAAACTTGAAATTTAACTTAGTTGTCATGAACATAAAGTTTTTTTTAATCTGATTTTGAGATAAAAAAAAGTTTAAAATGTGTATTCGAGAAATCGTTTAACCTACCCTTTAAATTACACTGGTAATATTTTCAGAAAACATCAACACTGAAATGAAAACCCGAATGTCAGGAATACAAAGTATGGACAAGTTCTACTTTGTAAACAACAACATTGAGTAATACCCTCCGGAACTTCCGGTTTAATGTTGATCTATGGGAAAACATCGAAATTCAACTGAGTTTTTCAAAGTTCTAATGCAAGTTTTTGAAAATTTTTTTGAACTATGGACAAGTTCTACAGTAAAGCTTACTATGGGGGCGCTGTGGTCGTTAAATACCCTCAACTTCTTCCGGTTTCAAAAAAATAACATTGTTTTGTATACAAACTTAAGCAGAAGTAATTTTAATTTTCCTTGCATTTCTTAAGCAGAATTTTTAGCCTTTTAAAATTACCGACATGAAAGAGAGTAAACTATGCACTCTTTGTTCCACATGTGGATCTTTTTCTGAGAACCTCTACGAATTTTTAAATCACCGTTTAATTTACCGCTGTCCTACGAGTCTATCCACATGGCTGGCTACAATAAGAGACTACTTTGCAACCGAAAAATTGGTAAGCGAGAGTTAAATCTGTGTTATTTAATAAGCATTTCATTACAAGTTTGTGTTTAAATGATATTATTCAAATTTTGTTGTGCTTTTTCGAAATAATCCCATGTATTTGTTACAAACATTGCTCGATTTTTATTTATGGTAACCTTGGCAGCAATTTTGGCGACAGTTTTCACAACACACAATCAGAAATAATTTTCGACTGCTTTTATTTATATTAATTACACAATCACTTATATTTGTATTTCTTGAAAAATGTTAATTAAAAAAAATAGCTTGTTTCTGTTGCACGAATATTTGTTGTATGAATTCAATTGTTTTTTGCGTTGCATAGTGGGTGTAATTACGTAACATAGAAATAAAAGTTATCTAGATACACTAGTTTTGTTAGACTAATTTTAAAATTTCTAGGTTACATTGAATCAGTTGTGCTAAAAAATAAGTCTAATATTTTGTTTTATGATTTATAATATATCGTTTTATGATTGAGATGATTTTTTAATTGAAATGATAATTTTAACTAAGCCTTTGTGTGAGCTATTTATTTTGCTCTTGTACATAGTCAACTATTATTAATATAGATATCATGAATTAAGCATTGGCAATTATTATAGGAATTAAACTGCTTTGTAGAGAGCTCGGAGCATCCTGATTATGTCCCGTGAATATTCGCCTGTATGGAGGATCAAGGTTCTTCAAGCTTCATGAACTGATATGATACACATGAAATGTAGGAAAGAACAGAATGCTCACTTATTTGGTATGTTCAAATTTTATTAATAACTTAAAGTAATCCAAGTAATTGTGCTAATTTACATATTTATTTAATTCATACATATTTGTTAAACTGAAGATTAGCAATTGATTTCTTTTCAATTTATTCTAAATTTAAATTGCATTATGAATTTTTTGACTGATAAATATTTATTTATGAAAATTTTACTTTTGAATAATTTTTCTTGCAGAAATTGAAGGAATTAGGACAATCTAATGAAGTTTGAAGCTGGATACCAAATTTGTTTTGGAAAAAAAAAATTACAATCGGGTTCTATTTGTTATTTGCAAATGTGTGTATTTTTTATGTCAATCATCCAATTTATTTCTGTGTAGTGTTTTTTTTTTACTTGTGTTAAAGACTTTTCACACAAATTAAAGACTTCACATAAATATGTTGTATTAAAGTCCTTTTACAGCTTTGCTGAAATGTGAAAATATTCTTAAATTTTGAACCAAAATTCAAGATCATCTAATTCATATCTTCATTTTAACTCAGAATCTGTTAATAGTTCAATCAGTTCTTTTATTAGTTATGTATCCTGATTTTTATTAAAGGGGAATTTTAACAGGATATCTCCTTTAATACTATGGAAAATTGATATCCTTTATTTTAAATTCTGAAAATATAAGAAAAATGTTCTAAACATGAATTTTACTTAGTATTATATTAAATATAAGATAATATGCAAGAGATTTAGCTTCTTATATTGTTACAATTATTTTGATCTTAGTTAACTCAAAGAATGGAATATTTAAAAATTTGAATTAATATGAATGTATATATTTGAAATGTGTGTATGCCATTAGTTAATTAATTTTATAATTGCCTCTATTTGATTTAAAAATTCTTCAAATAATTCTTTAGTATTATAGGTATATGAAAATAAGCACTGTGTAATTTAAATAATTACAAATGAACAATATGTAATTCAAACAATTATAAATAGAAAAATATGTAGCTTAAATTGTAAATAAATACTGTAGTTCAAAATAATGGGAAATAAGCAATTTTTTAAAATTTCCAATGACCAAGGTTACAGAAGGCTACTCACTACAAAAAGGGAAGGTCTGCAGTGTTAAGTGGATATTCAAACTCAGCAAATAAACAGTTTGTATTTCAAATACTTACAAATAAAAAAATATACTATTCCAATACATGCAATTAATATCATTGTACTGTTCAAAATGGTTGCAAGTTAACATTAGATAATCTCAATTTATTGTAATTAATAGTGTATTTTTCTTTGTATTTTTTTTTATGAAGATGGCCAAATAAATTTTTTAAAAATGTTTTGAAATTTTTTAAAATTTTATTTTATATCTAGAAATCTATTTATCTGTTTTACATATAAACTTTCATTAACCAGTTTGTAAAATTCATTCTCAATCTTTTTGAAAGAATCCGTCATTGACAGAATTCAAAGGACTAAGGCAAGCATTACAAAACTAATGAATTTAATTACATGCATACTATTGATACTCTTTAACAGCACCAGAGAGCTGGTTTATTGACACTATCCAGTATGTGCTTCTCGTAATAACCACCCAAACTTGCTACTTTGCAGTGATTTCTACTTTTAACAGCCCCTTCTAGGGGAATTTTGTCTGTACAAAATTATATACATATTGGGATTACAATATACCTGAATGAATTTTTTAAAGCATAAGTTAAGAATAATTTTTTTTAAATTTATGGCAAAACATATTTATTGAAAAATTAAGAATTGGTGTTTAGAAATTCCAATAATTTTCATCATATTCTATTACTTAGCAATGAAAAATCTGTCAGTAAATGTCACAAATGCTGCAACATGAGAACAAACTTCTCTTAATCTGAAAGAATGCTAATTTTAAATATAACAGATGAATCCAAACAAGTAGAATTGGACAGTTTCAAAGAACACATAAGTTTAAATGCCCTATTATAAGAATGGTATGGAACATATTGGAGAATTATTTTTAAAATATACAGTTACCCTCAAAATAATTAAAAACAATGAATCTCATAAAATATTGAAATTCGTATGTAAATTGAGGAATAAAGATAAGTTATCCTTTTTATTAATTTGAAAAAACAATATACACCTAGCCATGCATGTACAATGATCAGTGCTGGAAGCTGAAATCCAGCATTAAAGGTATTTTTTTTTATATTCAAAGGTTGACTAAAACCGTTACTTCACTAATTAAAATAAAAATGATTAAAACATTATTTCTCTTGACTGAAAGGGGGTTTACTTTAATTTAGATTTTAATATAAAATCTTTTAACGAGTCAATAAGTTGTTTTTTCTCCTCAATTGTCATTCTCAGATGACCAATAACTTAGAAAGTTGTGAAAATTGAAAAAAATTCTTGAACTATTTCCCAGTAAACATGGCTTGCAAAATCAAGACATATTCGTCAATAATTGGAACGTCCTGTATAATGTAGAAATTCAGGGCTGAAAGTTAAAATTTGCTGTTGTTGTAAATATCAAATTTCTCATATTCTTGAATAAAGTTATTTTGAATACTGATTAATGTAAATAATTTTATTTGAAAATGTCTATAACATACATTTGCTTAGATTTCCAAATGCATTTTAATATTTTATTCTTAAATGTTGCTGTAGCTAGAATTCTTGAAAATTGGGTATTGAACTTATTAAAAGTTTCTCAATGCGTGTATTGTTATAGGAGATAAATTCCTTATTTGTCATGTGTTACTCAGTTAATTCTTGCTTACTGCAAGTTACTTATTGATAATGTACTATTTTCTCTACTGATGTTTAAATTTTATAAAAGAAACCTTTTTAAAAAAGACTTCATGTTATTTCTTTTTTAAATGCATCTCTTAAGTGCATTGGAATTTGTTAGCAGCTTTTTAAAAATGGAAAGTAATAAATATTTATAAAAATATTGTTGCATAAAATATTTAAATCTAAATTGAAAATTCTATCTCACATGTAAACCAAATAAAATAATGAATATCATATTAATCTAGATATCCGTCAAATAGTAATACTCTGAAATGTTTTTTCACAAACAGCACACTTTATGTAAATATTAGAAAATAACAGCTAGTGTACATAGATTATTGGTTAATATGAAAGTATTTTTTGCTTTACAAGTGTATATATTATGATTGATAACAATGCTACCATAAGTTCTTAATTTAGTATTCTTTTAAGCAACTTTGAATTTAAATTAAATTTTTCATTTCAATAAACATACATTATTCAAGTTTTCCTTGTTTTGTGACATGATTCCAACATATTAAAAGTAAAGGCAATATTCATTCTATAATGTAGTAATGATTCAAAACCATTGAAAAATATGCAAATTAAGGAAATTTGTTTTTAAAAAATTTGATTTATAATTTATAGTAATTATTATACAATATTAAGTGAAAATATCACATAAGAGAAAAGGCGTAACAGTCTTTAGAAATTCAATTTAATTATCCTTTGTCTTTAATATATTTTTTACTTATTGAATTGCATATAAATTTTAAAAATAGTATGATATATATGAATACTATAGACTGTTTTAAAATACAATTTAAATTTGTAGAAAAATCCTTAAAAAATTACATAATATTAGAGTTATTTAACATGAAAGTTTTTGATTAATGATAAAAGATTTATTCTTTAATGAAAATGAATTTTTTATTTTTACAGCACAATAAATTGCATATAACATAAAAAATTTATTAAAATACATAATCCATACAATATATGAAGTTGAAACATTGTTCAAAAATAGTAGCATTTTCAAACACATGCTAAGTAATAAATATTTTTAAAAATATAACATGTAAGCCAAACAAATATTTCCATACAGTGTAAAATAAAATAATAAACAATGCTAAAAACCTGGATATCTTAATAATATATTAAAATATATTTTCAAGAACTAAGTTATTTTATATGAAAATAGATAAAATAACATGATTTGTTATTTTCTAATAATTTCCAACTATACAAAACACAGAAATTAATCTAAAATTTCTGGCAAAACATATGTTTGTAAAAAGCGAACAAGAAGTAATTTTTCAAATTCCAGTAATTTTCATCAAATTCATAATTTTTTGCGCCCCCAAATCTTTTGGGTCCTAGGCATGTGCCTAAGTGGAAAAGCGGGCTTGGTAGTGTTGGGGGGGGGGGGTACGTTACGCCACTGGACAACGGTCATCACATAATAATACAGTCTTATCACTTTTGCCAATTGACATGCACTTTGAAATTAACTGTTTTTCGGAGGGAATGTACGGGTAATAATTGATGACATTAAAATTATCAGGATCATGTTTTTTTTAGACGGAGTCGAGAACGCAGTGATGCCCCCACTGAGAGCGAAGTCCTGGGCCCAGGCCTAGTTGGCCCATGCCTTGAGACGTCCCTAACTACAATAAAATACGACTTTAATTATAAACCGCACTATTTATCAAGATAAATATTTTGTATATGACAAGACCAGGGGAGTTACTAGTAATTACTAAACTTGTTTTTAATTGAATATTGATAACTTAATTATCAAATACTTGTGCAATACTGATACAATTATAAGTGATGAGTATTATATCAGTGGGAATGTGTATTTTATTTTTTATTATATAAGAATGTATTTACTTTGTAATTATTTTAAATTGTAAATTATTTTATCAAATTCATAATTATTTTAAATCTTTTGTTTTCGATTTTTGGCGATACGTTCGCGCTCACAAGAAGGGTTATCACGCGATAGTGACAGATAAAAGGAACAAACAAGGCCGGACGTGTAATGCGCAATTTCGTTGGCAGCACCTATTCCTATAATCTACAAACAAGGATGGGTTACTTTGATATTTTTGGCCTCTTTTTGAAAATCGCCAAGTTCATCGTTGGCTTAATTGAACCTACTAAAATCATTCTTGCTATAGGGCTCGTGCTGAAAGGTTCGTATATAAAATTCTAGCGGGGAGATTTATTGATTAGGTATTTTATAACTTTGAATTATAATGTTTGATTGTTACATTTTTTTGCAGTTTTTATATTGTATCAATTTCCTGTTAAGTTTTCCATCATTTTAACATATTTGCTGATTTATGGAATTTCTAACTTATGTGAGCAACTAAAAACTTTGATTCATATTTTTGAATTATTATTATTTTACTCTTTTTATATTGTATTTTTATTTTATTTTGTGCTTTGATTTGATGTAATTAACATTTTCCGTTCATCGACTTTCTAGCTTCTGCCGTGTAAAAGCTCGATTCTCCGATCACGTGAATGTAAAAATTTTATGCTTTGATTATTTATAATGTTTTAATAATACGTTTTAAAATTTTCAGGTATTTACCATTGTAGTAGATTCATTATTTTTTTAGTTCCTGCTGGGTGATTGCCCCCTTGGCGGATCTCGTGAGTGTAAAACTTTTTCTTGTCGTTAAATCGAAAGTTCTATTGATTGTTGTGAAAAATTAGCGTAAATATATGAGGTAAATTGTTTGGCTAAATTTTTAAATGATTGTGAGAATAATAATAGAAAATATAAATTTTCTGGAGGTGTTCTTGTAAAAGAAGGGTGCCCTGCTAGGATCCTAACAAAGGTAACACTATTCTTAATAAGAAAATACATTTATTTAATTAAAGTAAGAAAAAAATCATTATTGGAATGTATTATCTATTGCAAAAAATTTTATACGAATCACATGTAAAGATCTACACAATATGTTGAGATTTAACTTTCCCTTAACCTTTTCCATATCATGCGTGAAATTGTAGATTTAGATATTTAACACATTTGCTAACATGTGAAGCTTCCTAGACATATAAAAGAAAAACTAGTTGTATAGAAATATCAAAGATTCTATATTCCAATTATTAATGTAATATCTTGGTAGAATCACTCTTTATAAAGACTATTAAGGGATCAGTATAATATATTTTTCAAAGCATAATCAAGCATTTCAACTGGTTTATAAAACTTGTATAGAGTTCATTAAAGCTAATCTTGAAATGGGTATTGAAAAATCTTCGGTATTAGAATATGTATCCGGTTAATAGAAGTTTAATTGTACTTGACTAATAAGGAATGCTTTACTCTGTTGCTCATGTTATTACTAATAAATTAAATACAGGAAATATGTATTGTGTTTCAACATTCTGAGAGAAAGGGTGCCCAGTTAAAAATTAATTGCATTACGCCTTCAATGCACTTGGAAGAAATGATTAAATGATCTTGTTTTCCAATTTTGAAATGCGAAGGGATATTTCTCTAGTATCTCATTTGGAAGGAATTAGTTCAATCAGATGTAAACAAATAATGGAAAATTTTAAAATTGCATCGACTGATAAAAAGCCTGCTTTCAATAAATATTTTGATGATAATTATTGTAATTCAGCCTACTAATAGTATAAGTCACATCATCTACTTCTGCATGCCAATACTGATAAAAATATATATTGTTAATCTATATTCACAATACATGAATGTCCAATTATTTTAAAATGAAAATTTAACTGTCAAGCAGATAGTTTGTTGAAAATACAGCATGACACATATTTAGCACATTATAGAATTTTAAATGGTACTCTCCCCAGTTTATATCCTCACAACCTATTTCCATTTCAAAATGAATTGAAGATTCCTGACAGATATTTATGACCAGGCAACAAATTCTTGGTTTGTAAAATCGCGGACTAATGGAGATGTATTTTATGTTGTTAAAAAGATTATGGTAGCATTTCAGAAAGAGGCTATGTGTGTGTGTGATCAATGCCATTACAGGTGTGTAAAATTATCGTGTTCGGCTTGGTATACATGTGAATGCCCAGATAATCATGCACCATGTAAACATATTAAGTTCATTCTTAAATTGTTTGAGAGATTCCATGTTGTTGAAAATGTTGAATATACTTCTTTTCATATCTCAGATAGAAAGTGTGGTATGGGGTCTTCCGCCAAAGAAATATGTAATGACATAAGAAAAACCAGGAGACTGAACTTCTACTTGTAGTATTAAATTGTTTATTGCAAGGTAAAATAGTTCAGGAACAATTGTCTCAACATGCAATTCAGTAAAAGAAAGGTAAAAAGTAATTACTAAAGAATTATTTACCTGATCCTCTTGTACCTACCTCCCAATCAGCATTTAAACTAGCAGTAAATATTTAAGCCAACTATTGGGGATATAAAAAGGAAAACTCTGAAATGTTCTTTTTTTAGTTGTCAAGAAAGAAAACATTCAAGCTCAGGCATTACTCAATTCAAAAGTTATTTGCAAAAAAAACTTAACTGTATCTTTAACACCTGATATATGCTTGTAGTGGAGTTGTTTTATGTTTTCCAAGACATTTAGCTATGTTTTTATGGGGTAAAGTTGTTGTATATTTTTATATCAGATGAGGAGGTAAGTAATTATCAAAAATGACCAAATTTTTGTCACAAATGGCTTTATGACAGTATATTAGAAGTATATAATTTAAAAATCATGCAGGATAGAGATTACATTGCATTTGAATGTTACCACACAAATTTTGGAAAGTGATGGGAATATGGTAATTTTTTATATCATTAATTCTTAATAAAATTTTAGGCAAAAAAATTGATTTATACTTTTGGAACATACGAATTTAGAAATTACATGTATACTTTTTGCAGGTAAGTGTTTAATATAAAATATATAGAATCGGGTGATGTTAATGCTTGCTATCAATACAAGCAAAACTATATACTAAAGTAAGTAATATGTTTTAACTTATGTGTAAATAATTCTTAATAATAAATTATTCATCATTTTGATAATATTTGTGCTGTTTGTTATACAGGAATAGAGCTTGAAAATCTGCCTTGCCTATATAGAAACAGGTATTTCATCCATATGTTACATTTCATGGGTGATGAGGAAAGTGGTACTGAAAGTAATGATATAATGTGATTGTCTTTTTTATGGTATAGATGTACTAATAAGGATTTATTTATTTTTTTCTCCAGTAATGGACCAGTTTTTGATATACTATTTGTTTTATAAATACTTTAAATAGTTTTAGTTTTTCAGGTTGCTTTATATGTGTTCTGTGTATCAACCAGATGAATGAAGTAAATATTCTTACATCTCTGAAAGTCTTGAATGACTTTTTGATCTTAAAAAGTGCTAGATGGAATTTTCAGCTGTGGTGACATATACATTATAATTGCATCACAGTTGTGAAAGACTTTCTAAAGCATTAAAGATTGTGTAATGTAATTAATTATATATATATATATAGTAAGTAATATTTATATGATGGGAAATTCAATACAAGTTAATATTTTATTTAGTTTTAAAAGCAATCAATTGTCTACTTTTTTTAAGACTGTCAACAATATTAGTTACACAACACTTTTTAATACAGTAGGTATAATCCAAAACCATTTGAAAAATACAATGGTTTGTGCAGTAAAGTAGCTTAAAGAGTGGTGCATTCCATCTTATGTCAAAGCGGTACAAGTAATAAATTTTTCTTAAATCGAAAAACCTTGTATAGTTGATTTTTCACAATTTTTACAAGTTCCATAAGTAAACAATCATTAGCTGCATAGTTATTTATATTAAAATTTTAACATTTACATGCAACATAAATACATTTAAGAAAAAAAAAACGTTTAACAGTACATGTTTTGTAAAGAAAATTAGGAAACTGTATTCCTTTTTTTTAAAAAAAGGTATAAAGTATTCACTCAGTTTTGAAATCCTAGAAATATTATGTAAGTCAATTATTTCTTTGCTACTTTCCATAATAAATGATTCTGTTGTAGCTAAGTTCATCCAAAATCGTTTCCTTCAACCACATAAGTTATACTAGAATCCTAAGAGGGTTTTCAGATAAAAATATAACTTAGTTCTTCGTTTTGCTAGTTATTTTTGTAATGCTTGATACTCAGCTTAACAAATATTAATTTTTAAAAAATACTATTAAAACTTCAATATTTTCGCGATTTATACTTTTGTATTACTATTTAAAAAAATTTCCAGATGTGCTAACTTTTGAAGACTTTCAGAAATATATAAAACTTTCAGCTAATTGATGAATTGAGCCTTCACATAACAAATAGCGATCTTACATCGATAGATTAAATCAGTCGCATTAAAATAGAAAGATAGCTTTTTATTGAACCTCGTAAAAAAGTTTGTTAATGTCTGTCTCAATTGCTACTATTACTTATTCAAAACTTGCATAAAGACTTCTATTTTTCTTTGGTGATCTTTTTGACAATCACATCGTTCTGATTTTTAAAAAAATGTATTAAAATAATTTTATATTATTATACTAATATTTTATTTTAGTAAAATGGTGAAATTCCGTAGAACTATTAATCTTGGAAGGGTTTTATTTGAAATGTAAGAAGATATTGCTGCAAAATAAAAGATTCGCAATAATATACTTTAGTATTCTAATGATATATTTCAATTATTGTGAGATGAATGAAAGAAATGCATTTATTAATTTCAGTAATGAAACATGTAAAACGAAATACAAAACAGGGTCGGATGTGTGTAACAAGACAAAATTTGCTTGATAGTAAATTGAGAGAAACTCAGGAGCGATCACAACAATCTCATATTAGAAAGATTTGTCTGATGATTATAAAAAAGAATTCAAACAACACCTTATTTATTATAAATTTTCCGATAAATATCTCCGAAGTTTCGGGTTTTTTTTTTAAT
Source organism: Trichonephila clavata (assembly GCA_019973975.1). NCBI lineage: Eukaryota > Metazoa > Arthropoda > Arachnida > Araneae > Nephilidae > Trichonephila > Trichonephila clavata. The sequence continues at coordinate 14,506 of BMAO01038370.1, read as the reverse complement.
ATCTAACTATTGGATTCAGTTTATTGATCAGCAATAAAATAAAGAAATGTTTAAAAAATTTGCTTAGTATAAAAAATGCATAAAATAACAATTGAATACTATAAAATTAGAAACCTGTGTTGCTCCATGACCCAATCGATCAATTTAAAACATTGTCAGCATATATATATACCTGATAAGATTTGGGCTAAAAAAACAAATTAAAAACTTCCTTACTGAGATCACTATGTACCCTAAGCTTAACATTTATAAAAACAAAATATAGACCTTTATAAATCGTTTCTAGGTTTAAAAAGAAAGAAGGGGAGAAAAAAAATTGTTTTAGCGAAATGATTTTATGTTCATTGCAACAATAAAATTAATTATTTGTTAGAATTTTTTCGATAAATATCCGAAGTTTCTCGGTACTTTTGGCTTCCTAATCATTAGATTAAATTCTTCAATTAACAATAAAATAAAAGATTTATTAAATATGCTCAATTATATAAAAAACAACGCATAAAATAACCATTGAATACCATGAAATTAGGAACCTGTGTTGCTTCAAGATCTAATCATTCAATTTTATAAATACTGTTAACTATACACTCTTAAGGGTCCCGTAGACAGAAATTCCAACTCTAAAACGATGAAAGTGCCCTCTTCTGGGAGGGGGGAATGGGCGGTCCTAAAAGAAAGGCCAAGTACTCATGAGTACTGGTCTTAATGATCGGAGGTAAATAGTTCCTTCATAAAAGATAAATTATATGCCTTTTTTTCTTAATTTTCAATATTTTCTTGACTTTGAAATAAACATTTTTTTCAAGCTAATATTTTTCCAAATTTCCATTTACTTGATCCCATTTTCTGATGATTATGTTCTGAAAGCTGTCATGATGAAAGAAAATGACGTCACAGAATCATACAAGCCTCTTCTACAACAGTTGAGGAGGGATTCTAAGTGCAAAGGGAGCTCGAGACAGGAACCCCCCCCCTCTTTCGCCTTCTATTTTTGTTCTTGGAGGGTCCAGTTTACAACCAACTGAAGACTATTTATATGACAACTGACCCCTCTTTTACTGCCCACCCCATGGCAGTTTTCAATTACATGAAAACTGTGCCCGACATTCTAGTTGTACAAAGAAACTGCTTTTTTTCCGCTGTTTCGTTTCTGTTTTGAGGAACATCAGTTTTTCATTTGAATTTTATAAAAGTATAAGTTTTAGTTAAGGCAAAAACCTTTATATATGTATATAAATATATATATATATATATATATATATATATATATATATATACATGCAAAACAATTTTCTGTGATATTCTTCAATACTAAATTGCATCAAAATCCTTTTTTAAACAGTTTAATGACAAGAGAAATTTATAAAATTAATGGAATGAATAGTGTAATGTGATTTAAATTATTCTCTTTCCTGAAATATTTCAGGTCAGTTCTTTATTTCCGATTCAGTTCAATAATTTTATTTAAAAACGGTTTAAGACATGTAACAAAAAAAATTCTTATATAAATTTAATAAAGTACAGTGGCGTAACTACCAATGGGCTAGGTAGTGCCGTGCACAGGGGCCCTTGAGCTCAGAGGACCCTCACGCCTTGACCACCAAGCAAGTCGAGCTTGCGATAATTTCTCCCATAATTGAGGTATAAATATAAAAGATTGTTACATAGCTGTAATCATGGCAACTCCGTTGAAAGTAATTTCAAACTTGTAAGGAATTCCCCTAAATTCTTTCCTTTGTTTGTGTATAGTGTTGCGAATTTTACTTATTAAAAAGTTTATATTATTTTTCAATTTTTTCATTTTTCTAATCTTTACTTGAAAATAAACATCAAGTTCCATGAAATGTCTTACCATGCATCTAAAAAAACTACACAGGAAGCTATTTCTTCTTGGTCATTTTATTTTTTATAACAATATGATTCATAATAAGCTATTTTCAATGTTTCACAATCTGGTATCTGCAACAGACTGATGTAATTTTGAACCCCCTCCTCTGTTTTTTCGTGTATTTTATTTTAAATAATTATAATAATTTTGTATTATATTTTCTTGTTTGTGCATATTCCTTTTATCATTTCCTGTCTATCACATGTCAAATCGAACCTGGGTAATCACTAAATTCACAAGAAAACTCATATGCATACATGTAAGTAGTTTGTAGCTTTGCTTTCCTATGTTCTGCGGAGCTTGACACAGGGCTGATGTGAACCAGCTTTGTATATATATATATATATATAAAATACTCTAATATATTTTTAATTAATAAAACTCCACCAATATTCTCTCTTTTTTTTGCACCAAGACCTTTGGATACCTAGCTACGCCACTGATAATGTATATTGAGTATTGGTTTTGGGACCCACACAATTTTTTGGAAGAACAGTTTTAGTGTTGGAATTTCTAATATAAATACAGTTACAAAAAAAAAGGAACGAGTCTTACAGTAGTCGCATATGATGTGTAACATGACATGTTATCCTGGTAAATACGCAATAGTAAGATAAATCCTGGAAAAAATTAATCGTGTATGATTGGAAATAATTTTCTATCAAATAATTTTATCTTTAATGAAAATTTTATTTAATTAACACAAAGAGTCATGTAATTTTTTAGCAAAAATAAATATTCTTATTCAATTTGGGGAAGACACACACACAATAGACTTATGATGACTAAAATCTGACACATATACTTGAGATTTTAAAGAATTTAATAACCTTTGAAAAACAACGTCAATAACAGTACCACTGTTAGCTGTCGATATATTTCGGTTTGTGTTCATTTCGAGCTTGAGCTCATCATTCAAAAAAGCTATGAGCGGACAATCGTTAAGTTACCTGACTAACAAACAGATTTGGTAAAGCAGTAATTGGTTCGGCCGTTTGTTTCTGAGAGATTTGTGTTCGTTGCAAAAATAAAAAAAATACCTGCTGCGTGGAGTTGAATTTTGTGCAATTCTTTTCGGCTGTACTCCTTCAGTTTTTAATTTTTTTTCTCACGTTTCTTTTGTCGAAAATCTCGCATACATTCTGCTTTGGATTTACTCGTCTCGGTAAATCACAAAATCGTTTTAAAGTTATTGTATTCCAGATTTTAATTTCAATTAACTTTTTTCACTAATCATACTAAATATTTTTCTTATTTATCACACTAATGTTATATTTTTAATATCACAAACAGAAACCAGCAATATATTTTTTAAAAAAATAAAAAAATTTAAATCAGCTTTTAAAACCGTGGAAGATTATATACCATAATGACTAAAGACGCGAGATTCCCAAGTTCAAAAAAGGTCATGAAGAATACAAAGAAACTGTAAACTCAAGTGTCATTCTCGCTATCCGATCTTGGCTTAGAAGAGGGATGGCCAACTCAAATGACCTTGCGGGCCACTTCGGAAAAACATTATAATCCTGCGGGCTGCAAACAAAAATTATATATCTTTATATTATATTTAGACCCGTCACAAACATTTATTGGAATGAAAATTTAAAACGGAATGAATTATTATTGATTTCATTATTTTTCATCTATACAAGCATAGATAATTTATAATAATAATGCAAGGATCAAATATGTCTAATTCTAGCAATAGGCAGCGCGATGAAGTTACAGGAATCGAGTGTGATGCTGCGCTGCAATACCGCACACTTCTAAGAATGTATTAAAATAAAAGAAAGGTAATAAAATAGAAACAGTTATGAAGTATATTTGTTACAAAACACTACATTAAAAACAAAAATATTGTACAAAATAATCATATTTTGTAATGAATCTCGAGGGCCGCAAAATTATTCAAGGCCGCGGGTTGGCCACCCTTGGCTTAGAATTACGAAGTCTGTCGCAAATAACATATATGGCTCTAGAGCAGTGATCTTCAAACTTTTTCAACTCAAGGAACCCTTTAAATTTGAAAGTGTTTTTGTGGAACCCCTAGAACTAGAAAGTGTTTTCGTAGAACCCCTAGAACTAGAAAGTGTTTTCGTACAACCCCATTCCAATCAGAATTTCCCGGGATTTTTGGGGAAAATCTCTCTCTCTATATATATAATTCCTCAGATGTCAAACATTCAAATTGTGGAGTGAGTGAGTGAATATTAACGTCACACTGTTCAGCTACACGAGAGCTTTTGGTAACTGACCTCGTAATTTTGAACCATGGTCAAGTGACGGGGATGACACCTGAGATAGCACCTCATCTCCTAACTACCCCACCACACCAAAGGAAGGACGTTTGAGCTCTCGACAGATTTAACGTGCATCGCGCCCCTACACGGTGGGTCTTTAGTGGTGCTGGGCTTGAACTTTAAAATTGTGGAACTATTTGCCTGTATTTGTACTTGCAGTGCATTCTTCATAGAGCATTAACTTAGAATTCATTTTGAAAAAAAAAAAAGCAGTGATGAGTTATCTTGAATAATATATGAAACACATGTATAAATGAAAATGCAAAATGTAGATACTGCTTTCCAGACAGAAATTTAAAAAAAAAAAAATTTCTGCAATGTTATTTCTAAGTTGAATTTTCAGTGAAGGAAATAAAAACGGAATAAAAACATCAGTAGCAATAGTAAATAAATTAATTGAAATTTATATGTTTTAAGAAGAAACTATTAATGTTACTAAAAATATTCTTAAAATTATGGAAAACTTTCTGATTTATTTTAAATCAATGGTATTTCATCTTCGGAATATTTGAATCTTATTTAAAATGCGATGATCAATAAATCCATTTAGTATGTGGAAACTTTCACAATATTTGAAATGAACAGCGGAACAAGAATTTAGAAAAAAAGAAATACACACTTTTCTTTCCAATTCCTGAAATTCTGTCCTATATTCTTTTTTCGTTTAGCCGAAAGAAATAATCTTTTTTTGAAGCTGCGACGATGATCCATTTTATTTAATAACTGAAATAAACTGTGCAAAATAAGTTTTAAAACAGCTGATATTCAAATAACTTTAACTTGGAAAAAAACACAGGAATTTCAATTTTGGAGATATGTAAGAAAAGAATGCGAAATCTGATTCACTTTATCCTGACGATTCAAATGCATTTAATAAATATTAATTGTTCATTTTAATCTATACAAATAAATAAAATTGAAGTGTCTGTTTGTAATTTCAAATTAGCAGCTTTTTACTTAATGCACTAAAAGTATATACGGTACTCATAACAAAAAACCAATTTTTAAATTTTTTGTCTATCTGTCTGTGTTTGTTCCGGCTAATCTCGGAAACGGCTGGTGCGATTTTAAAAATTCTTTCACTAATGGAAAGCTACATTAACGGGGAGTGACATAGGCTATATTTTATTCCCGTATTCTTACGGGAACGGAAACTATACGGGTGAACGTGAAACTGAATGCCAAGATGAACGCCAAATTGAACACCAAGCTGAGCTAATGAAGTCGTTGTTTTGGTTACTGGCGACCGATGCTCTTCATGAGACATAATAAATTTACGCGCACATGATAATACGCTGACACGTGCCATAATTTTTTTTTATGATAGTTATCTCACTGTTCAGTTAAGTAGAGCATCGGCTGTTTCGGATGCACTTTTAAAAATAATAAATCAAGGCTCCATAAGCAAAAAGCAATGCAAGAAACAAAAAATTGATAAGTTTTACGGTTAGTTTTAATCCTTTCTTTTTTTTTTATTTACATTTTTAGTCACATTTAAACAATAGTTATTATAATCCCAATCTATATCTATACAAATAAATAAAATTGAAGTGTCTGTTTGTAATTTCAAATTAGCAGCAATTGTTTGCGGGGTTTAAGGGGCGTTAGAAATTCCGATTTTTAAGTTATTAGACGTACAGTCTTGAAACTTAGTAAGTAGATTCCTCTCATAGGGTAGAGATACGCTACAAAATGGGTTTCGTGAAAATTGCCCTCAAGTGGCGTTGCGGGACTTAAGGGGCGTTATAGATAATTATTTCCATTTTTAAACTATTAGACGCACAGTTTTTATATTTGATAAGTAGATTTCTTTTATAGAGTAGAGATCAGCTATAAGAAGGTTTTGTGAAAACAGACCTCTAAATGGCGTTGCGGGGGATTTAGTGGCGTACTAGATAAATATTTTCGTTTTTAAACTACTTCACCTCCCTGCTTGAAAATTGGTAGGAATGTTTCTTTCATGGAGTAAATATCCGCTACAAAACGGGTTTGGGAAAAATTGACCCCCAAGGGGTGTTAAGGGCAGATATAAATAATTATTTCTATTTTTAAACTATTAGACGCACAGTTTGAAATTTGGTAAGCAGATTCCTCTCATAGGATAGAGATACACTACAAAATGTGTTTTGTGAAAATCGACCCCTAGGCTGCGTTACGGGGGTTCAAGGGGCGCTATTGATTTTTTTTTTTGCATTTTTAATTTATTGGACGCACAGTCTTCAAATTTTGCTAAGCAGATTCCTTTCATAGTGTGCAATTCCCCTACAAAATTGGTTTTGTGAAAACAGACCCAGAAGTGGCGTTGCGGGGGCTCAAGTGGCGTTAGAGATAATTATCCCCATTTTTAAACTATTAGACGTACAGTCTTGAAATTTGATAAGCAGATTCCTTTCGTAAAGTAGTGAACCGCTACAAAATGGGTTTCGCGAATATGAACTACTAAGTTTAATTTCGGGAGATTAAGAGGCGTAATTGATTAATATTGCCATTTTAAACTATTTGATCTTCCTGCTTGAAAATTGGTAGGCATGTTCCTTTCATGGAATAGAGTTCCTCTAACAAAGAGTAAAACGAAAATTGACCCCCAAGGAGGGTTGCGAGGGGTCAAGAGGAGTTACAGAAAAAAATTCATGTTTTTAATTGTTAGACCCATATACTTGAAATTTGTTAAGCATGTTTCTTTTGTTGAATAGGGATCCACTAAGAATGTATTTTAAGTAAATCAAGTTCTGGGGGGGTTGCAGGGGGTTACTGGGACGTATTGACAAAAAAAATTACTTTTTTCGAGCTACAAGGGCTATAATAATGAAATTTGGTTTGCATTTTTCTTTTGTTGAGTTGAAATCCGCTAAGAGCGGTTATTTTGGAAAACGGCTCTCAACGGGATTACGGGGATATTGATAGTAAAACTTTTGTTTTTTTTCTGTTAGATTTAGACTTGAAATTTGGCTTGCATGTTCAATTTACGGAGTAGAGATCCACCGAAAATTGATTTTGCGGGAATCCACTTGGTTTTTGGGTTACGAAAGAGCAAACATCATTCTATGCTTCAATTTTAGAGATTTTTAGAAAACACAAATTAGATGAGTTCTGCTCCTTTTTTTATCAACAGGCGACAGTTACAGGTATAAGTATATTTTTCAATACACACAATCGAATTCTTAATGCAGGACTTAGATATCAATAATTTATACAAATATATAAGCAGTAAAAATTTATAAAACATCATGAAATTCCCAGCGAAGCGGACGGGTAACAGCTAGTTATTAATAAAATATAACTTATTTAGTATATATAAATAATTTTAAGAAAGGTGGAATAAAAAACAGAGGATAGCTTTTTGTACAAAACGTATTTGTAGTTATTTTCAAGCACAGACTCAAACTTTCCTAAGAATGATGTAATTGTAAATAGTATCTTGAATGCCTATAGATTCTTAGAAAACAAGACCCATTTGGGGGGGGGACATCTCTGTTACACAATCCACCGAAGAGTCATAAATTACCCCCTTTCACCGAGGGAACGCAGGGAAAATTTCATGTATCCTTCCGCAAGAAGGCGGAGTTACAAGTTTACTTTCACCTCATTCCAAATATGCAATGCTGACTTATTTAATTACTCGCAAATAAATTACTTTAAAATTTTTAAAGTATATGCGTATGAAAGAGCATAAAAAATAAAGGATTTCCACTGAAAAACTTTTTTTATCCGATAATTGAAAATATTTTTATGATCGTTTCAACGCACTAAATGTAAATTTTCAAGCTTTTAATAAATATTTAAAAATATTTAGAATTTTTTTTAAAAAAATCGAAATCAAGAGAAAAATTAATTTTTTTTAATCTTTAGGATGCATTTTGTTTCATACAGTTAAAAGCAATACCTTAGACGTAAATTGAATTATAAGAAACTCCATAGGATTAACATTACACTCGGGTTTTCGTGGTGGCGTGTCACCGGGAGCCTTAAGGCGATATGGTACCATCTTCACAATTTTTTTTTACTTTTAATATTTGGTTTTAACCCTCTTAGCGGTTTGAACGTCTTTTTCCGCACGTCTAGAGATGCTTCGAAAACGCACTACATGTCTTTTTCTGACTTCAAGAGTGTTTCAAAAGCGGGTAGGCCGTGTTTTTCTGAAATCCTTTCCCCTCTTTTATGGTTTAACAGCATGAAAGATAATTAGGGAGGGTTGTGGCGACACAATGGTCACTGACAGGAAGTTTTACGGCTCTCGGGGAACCCTGCGTTTTGACCCTGAAGCAATCGTAAAAAAGTTGGGAAGAATTTCTTTAGACCCCTTAGTGAACGAACTATAAGTTAGTGTTTGTAATTTAGCTTCATTTGAGATATTATTGCGTTTGAATTAAATAAATTATTTTTGTACTTTTAGCAATTTAACTTTTTTTTTTCAAGTTTTGAAAAATGTTCCAACGTATAAATAAAATATTATATAACTCACTTTTGATTTTATATTAATTTGAAGTTTTAATAAGTTGTGACTGTAATCTGCTATTTTATATAGTTGGACAAATAACTTTTTAAGTATATTCTCTTTGCTTGATTAACTCGTATTATTTTCTTTATCTTAAAATGATGAAACGGAAAATTAAGTTTTTAAAATATATAAATCTTTATATAATATCTAGAACTATATTTAATTGCTTCATTTTTCTTCTCTTAACCAATGTTTTCAGTTTTTAAACCATGATTATTTCATTATAAGGTGTCAAAAAAGTTAATAAGAAACCGAACGCTTCAAAATTTAAAACCTTTTAAACTTTCCAACTACTAAAAATGAATAATTTTTAAACTTTTGCATCAAATTATTTGTAAAAAATTCTTACGCTTTCATAAAAATAATAATGGAAAAACTAATTCAGATCCATTATTTTTTTTTTAAAATTTTAAAGCCAGATGTTCAGGGCACGTATTGTTACAATACACCAAATTATATTTGAATTAAAAAAAAATGCTTGAGTTTCAGTTTACTTCAGAGAAAGCATGAATGAGGGGTTTTTATACCAATTCATATTTTTAACCTTGAATATTTGAATAAATAGTAATTAAAAATATTCGGATACATTTACATTTGACATTTACGCATATAAATAAATATAAAGATCAATTTGAAAATTTTTTAAAACATATTTGTTTATGCAAAATTTCTAAATATTTATTTTTTTAAAGCTAACTGAAGAACAAGTAATTAAAATCTGGATATCTATTATAATTTAACATTCAGAAAATATCCAAATTTTCATACAAAACTAGGAATTTTATATTAGAAATTGTATTTGAAATTTCAGAAAAAAATATTTATGTATCGTGCACATACTCAGTTAAAAATTATTTAAAATAGGTACTAACAATTCTTCGAATAAAATATTAAATTAAAATTTTAACATAAGAATCTTAAGCATTTTAATGCATTTCGTAAATTTCATACAATTCGGTTAAAACTGTATGTTAAGAGCAAAAATTATGCTGAAAAATTTGATGAATATACAATAAATTTTTAAGTAGAAGCAATAATGAGAAGCTAAAACACAGGAATGAAAAATTATGATCCTATCTACAAGAGTTTTTGAACTATCTATTTTAAAATTCAGAAAATCTCTGCGTTAAGTTATACTTAATATTAATTAAAAAGTCAACAAAAATGTAATGTAATGTTTGAAGACGCATTCATGTACTATTAAAAAAATTATAAAGGGCATTGTTGCGAATGTTAAGAATTTCATATAATTTTAAATTCAGATTTTAACAGATTGACGTAGAAGAAAAAAACGAACATCTAACATACAGGATGCAGTCTGCAATACATAACCTTGATAAACAGAAGACGGCATTTTCACTTGCTAGAGCAGAGCTGGTTTAGGTAGGGGTGAGCTGGGCAAAAAGTGAGGGCCCAGCGGTTTTGACGGGTGCCGCACAAGAAATTGCAGTTTTCAGGAAAAATTATAATAATTACAAATACAAAAATAAGTCTTGCAGTTTTTTCATTCATTTTTATTAACACGAATTGGGGAATTGATTTCCAATATACTTTGTTGTGTTTCACAATATTTAAGCCCCTCAGGGGGCTCACCTTCTTTAGGTGAGTACGGGTGTCACAATCCCGAGGTGCCCTAGTGATCTTTTCCTTTTCCCACGGGGTTTATTGTCTTTGGCAAACACGGGCTTCACGAACCCGGGGTACCCTAGTGATCCTTCTCTATTTTCGACCCTCTTTCTTGTCATTCAATTCATTATTTCTTTCTCTCTTCCGGTCTAGACCACAGATATTAAAACAAATGTTTGGCGCAGTATAGCCGAAATCGGCTCTTGCGCCAATAAACCCCAAAATCACTCACTCACTCACAATATTTAAGGTAACAAACCATAGTCCTTCAGATATATTTGTTCTACTTTTCATAAGCCGTATACTCCTATTAAAAGTTGTGCTTCCGAAATACACCTTTTGTAATCTTAAGAAATTATATAAACTATAACGGTTAATTTTAATATATGTAAATTATTAAATGTTCCTATTTAGCCATTTCCGTCCAAACAGTTTACATGAAAAAAATATTCGGATTCACCCATTCATTAGGAAATTGTATGATTCCAGGAGTAAGTTTTATTTTTTACCGAATAGGATTGCGTCACTTCGGGGATACCTCTAACAGAAACGTTTATATGCTATCGATTGCAAATTAAACATTTTCCCTTCAATTGTGTTTATTTCAGGAGGATCTTTGATTTATTTTATTCATGCCAATACAAGATTTAAATAAATTACTTTTTTCTTGTCAAACGTATTTGCTTAATAATATATATATTTGCGTATTATATTAAAATTTGAACTACCCAAAATTATATGTTTTTGTTCCTCTAAAAACTCTTAGTATTTTAGAAATGGTCTTACAATCCGTGTACGGTTTATATGTTCTAAAATGAAAAATATATTTTTATAACTGAATTTTTGTGCCTCGTTTATAAAAATAAAATATTGCTTTGGGCTATAGCTTATAAATGTACTTAAATAAGTGGAGGAACAGTATTTTCACATATGAATATTTCTGACTGGAGTAAGTCAGATATTTATATTACAGTTTCTTTACAATTTGAATAAAAGTTGTAAGCAATTTTATGAAGAGGATATTGAGTATAAACTGCTTGGCTATTTAAAAGTAAAATGTTTTATTTTGATACCCCACAGCTCACATTCTAAAATAAGACTCATTTACAATCATATGATCAGCTTTGGTGATATTTAAATTTTCAAAAATACACTACATGTACGAAAACATTCTTTCAAAACCATACATCACATCTCATTCTCTGTCTTCTCCACAGCAGGCATTATTTTTTTATACTCAAAAAATTGAATACAGAATTTCCGAATGTTAATTGTTTAAAAAAAATTAATATGAATACACTGCGGAATTGTCGGTTAGCTTCACTGAGCAAAATTGTTTTAAGTGTACTGTTTTGAAAGACAAAATTAATTGGGAGAAGTTTTTCTCTCATTAGAATTTGTAATGATTGAATTGTGTGAAAGTTGTATTTATCGGTGAATTTTCCGTTTAACACTAAAGAAACAGAAAAATAAAAAATTAAATTTTAATAGAAAATAGTTAGAAATACTTTTACATTTTGAAAAAAAATATATTCCCATTAAAATAAAAATAAAAAATTTGACTAAATTTGCTTTTTGCTCCGTCACAAATGCCTATGTAAAGAAGTTATTTTTGCTTAGTACAAGTTGTTTGACTATGAAATAAAATTTAGATTTTTTCCGAAAAATTAATTTAACATAAAAACATCATTTATAGGATTAAAGTATATATAAATTAAAAGTATTGAAATCCCTCTTTATGTTACTTTAAATTTAAAATATAATTGAATAGAGGAAGATTGATTTCATTTCATAAACATAATCGTCGTATGTAACGATACTTCATTTATTCTCTTATTGTTTAAAAAGAGAGAGAGAGAGATGGTCACTTTTACTCTTTTTTACATAGTTACTTTTTAAAAAACATTACGATGTATTTGTGTTTTCTTAGTCTCATATTCCACAATAAATACAAGGTACTTTTTCCTGGCTCAAATCGTTAGTCGAAAATAATTTATTTTCCTTAAATTAATTTTTTAAAATTTTGTTTTGTTTAAAATAAACAAGTATTTTTCAACTTTTGTAACAAGTTTCTTTCGAGTTTTTATTTTTTTTAACTCTTCACTTTTATTGTGACTTAACCGATCAAACAACCACTTGGACCCGCTTTTTCCACCCAAAATTCGCACAAGGCAACGTCACAGCTGTGAACGAGTTTTCTCCCGGTTTTAAAGCAACAAAGAGGCCGAACTGAGTAATAAAATCTTCCCCTGTAGACCTCCCGCTAACTTTAAAGGGGAAAGGAATTAAATGTGTTGCACTTTCGAAGGAATTCTCAAAAAAGAAGTAAACGCTTTCGGAATGATTTTTCAGGACAAGGACGAACACTCAGAGGGTTAATTGCATTTTATAAAGGTTACTATTTAATAATAATTCCATTGCAAAATGTTTGTAAAATTTAAATTTTTTTACCTTTTTTAAGCATTTTTTAAATCCCTAAGGCTTTTTAAATATTTTCAAAATTTTTTTTCCAAGTGTCTTATAATATACTACATAAAACTGTGCATGTTTTTTTTCCTGCTGCTGCTCTTTAATTTTTTATTAATTTTTTTATAGTTAAACTTCCAAAATTTCCCAAAAAAACATTAATTTTGATTTTGAAATTTTTTAGAAAAAGTACTAAACACACACATGTTAGAGCTAATCCTATGCACAGTTTTACAAAACATACATTTCAGAACATGTATAAAAATTTCAAACCCATTCTTCAATTACCAAAAAGGCCTTAGGGTTTTGAATAACAGTATATGTACAAAAATTCAACATGGAGAAATATGAGTTTGAAGTTTTCATTCCATGAATAGCAGGATATAATATTCATCGAATAGTCTGAAACTTTTATGAAATGTTAATTAGCTTATTTAAAACTACTTACCATAAAAAAATTGTACAATTGTAGAACAATTAAACAGTATACTGCCGTAATAAATATATAGAAAAAAACGAATGAAAGATCAATATTTCATAAAACTTTATCTTAATAATTATAAAAAAAAATACACACACTTCAGAGCTAATTCCAAGCTCAGAGCTAATGCACAACATGTACAAAAGATGTTTATGCCTTTATTTTTTATTTCCATTATTTTAAAAGCCTTCGCATGTTAAATATTGTACACGAATAAAAGCAAAATCAAATAATTTATAGATAAAATACATCAAAATCTAAGAACTGTATATGTGCATTTGTTTAAATAAATATCTTAAAATATTTTAATAAAAGTGTTGAATCTCGCACACGTGGGATATATATATATCACCAAAAACAAATATATAAAATTGGGGGAGTTTTTCTATTCTTGCGAATTAGATTTTTAATTACCCGAGTTATCAAAATGAGATTTAGTATTTGTGCTTTGGGAGTATCCGTTTTGAAGTTTTAATTTCATTCATAATAATATCATAAAAAGCACGCACACCTTTTAAATCTTGACCAAATCCATTTGATCTTCCCAGTAAATAATTCACAAACTAGAATTTTTGCATGAATTGCACAATTCTTTCTTAAAATGATTTATTACTGCTTGTATAATGTCAATCTCATTGAAGCGTATTAGAAAAATAATTAATTCATTTTTTATCAGGCTCTTTTCTAGCAGATAATCTGAAATGTAGGCGGGGTAGTTGCTGTTTACCGTCAAACATTGCTCCATTACTTTATGAAAAATGCAGGTAAAGCTTTGAAATTTTGCAGGCATATTTATAAAGATTCGGGGTATCAAATAAGCCAATAAAAAAAATTTCGACAGTTTAATGATTTTTAGTGTACCATATCACCTTAATAAATTTCGGGAAGAAAAGAAAAATGCTTGAGGCAATTATAAGCGCAAAATACAAACATTAACAAATCGTTTCGAGGATTAAAATATATTTATTTTTACGTATATATGTTTAGTTAATTGATGTTATTTTCATTGCAGCAATGTACGATTAATAATAATTGGATTATTCCAAATGATGGATAAATATTTTTACTCGACAAACTCAAAACTAAATCGCCAAAATCATAAAAGTACGTTGAACTTTCAAGATACAGCTGTGGAAGCAGTTCAGTTATTTGGTTATCTTTCAGCAATGAATTATTTGCTGACAATCCCTGATTTTGGGATACGTACGGTTCCAGATGTTTCGAGGGAGTGGTCTTCATGTAAAGGT